>JAHXMU010000439.1:0-56121 GCA_019455685.1 Philornis downsi
AAAGACAAATGCGAATGCACATATAAAATTCACAATAAACAATTGGATCAAAAACATAAAATTATAAATGCAAATCTGTTACACTCATAGTCAGTTTATGATTGCATGTTAAGGATGCCATCATCCTTTTATGTCGTCTGCGTACGTATGTAGATTTAAGTATGTATTTATTTATGCATATATTTATTCCATTGTCAATAAGTGGCCATATTAACTTTATATACGAGGGGACTTCCAAAAATTTGTGATTAGTAGAATTGAAAAATAAGAAATAGACACAAATTGTTAATATTTTGTATTCATTTATTTTTTATTTATTTATTTCTGGCCTGTAATTTAAAGCCTTCCGGCCAATTATAATTAAATTACAATATGCAAGAATTCATCTATTAGATTGAATCCGCTCAATATAATAAGTAAAAAAAAACACGTAATAAAAATTAAATATAAAATTTATAAAAATATAATATAAAAATATATATATAATAAATTATGATCACTAAAGACAAAAAAAGTTAGAAGTTAATCGGTATATAATCTGGAAATATAAGACAATCGGTATGTAATAAAGGCTGCTCACAGTTTAATTGAAAACAAAATTTTACAGTAAAGTCTGAAAGTGTTGTAGAATGTGCCTTTTGTAAGAATCAGGACATAATTTAAAACTTTTTAAATGGCTTGATAGTAAATTGTAAATTCGAGTTACTCTCACTACAAAGGCACGACCCATGAGTGTGGTTATTTTTTTATTCATTTCAATATATTTTTGAGATTAGTAAAATTAATTTGTAAAACAGTACTCAAAATCTATTTTGCAGTTTTGCTATTTTCCTACTGACTACATAAGTGGCATCCCTCCACTGAATACTCTTTCCTCATTCTTGGTTTAAACTATATTTGGATAATAAGGTGGTTGAAGAATTTCTACAATATCTGGCAGCGCTATCTATAGTCATATTTTGTCGTTGGAACAAGCTGGAACAAATTGTTAACATTTTGTACTCATTTCTTTATTCATTTCAATATATTTTTGAAGTTAGTAAAATTAATTTGCAAAACAATACTCAAAATCTATTTTGCAGTTTTGCTATTTTCCCACTGACTACATTAGTGGCGTGCCTCCACTGAATACTTTTTCCTCATTCTTGGCTTAAACTATATTCGGATAAAAAGGTGGTTGAAAAATATCTGCACCTACAATATCTGGCAGCGCTATCTATAGTCATATTTTGTCGTTGGAACAAGCTGGAGCATTGTCGTGGTGTAAGAAAAAGATGCGCGCCGCAAAAAAAAAACCATTAAATTCTGTGATAAATAAGCTTCAGTATACCATCTGTCAGTTATCATTTGAGTGGTATTCAAAATAATGACACAATGGCTTCCCAGAGCATTAAATTGGCATTGTTACTTTTTTGATAAATTGGCATTGGTTTGGTCTGCAGAAAAAATTACAATTCTGGAATCCCCGCAATCACTTTGATATAGTCGCAATGAAACCTTCCGTATATAAAGAAAAAATGTCTGTGTAGATAGCTCTGTCTAGACTTAAGACTTGTAAATCAGCTATGTTGGCCCACCACTTTTGGTACCTCCTATACGAATAACCAATTTATGTAACTCCTTAACATTAACATTAGCATTGTAAAGTTGTAGAATGTTTTTGTATTGAATTGTGGAGAAGATATGTTGTAATATTGTAATTTAATTAAATCGGTCTTTAGGCTCAAGATTACAATCCTGAATAAATATAAATAAATTAAATTGGACTAAAAATACAATCTTAGGATCGTATATTTTAATCCATTTCGCTACATTTAATAAAATTTTACAATCCTGATTAAATAAATTAAATTTAGAATAGGTTAAGCGTTTGCTAAAGTAGAGTTTGTGGATGAAAATGGATTGCACTGTCCCCTTCTGGTACTTTTCGCACAAATTGGACGATTTTAAAAAATGCAATCTTTCCTCTGTAATTTTTGACTACTAAGTTAGTATGTTGCAATAGTCTAGCGTTTAGTTCATGCTATCGATTTATAATGCCTTGCAAAACTTAAGCCAAAACAGCCAAGTAGCCACGTCTTTGGCTGGAACATCCAATATAAATGTCCCGATTTAACTCATGTATTCCTAGCTTCATAAACTTCAAGCATTTATACCGAATTCAGTCAAATTTGAGACATGACTTGAATTTAATAAACGTAGTTCTGTTAATGAAAATGGTGGCACGTATATTTTGGTGTATCCCATACAAATTGACCGATTTATCGAAATTTTCCCCCTATAATCCATAATTTATTTATTGCGGTTGCATTTATATCAACTGCATTACATTATAATGCTCTGGTAAAAAGCAATAAAACTGACCACGCCCTTTGTAGGACTTCTCATACAAATTCCCTAATTTAACCTATATGTTTGTAGATCTAAGTATATCCAACATTCAATTGCACTAAATTCAACATAATTAACAAGTACCAGTCTTTCTATAAACTTAGTTCTACGAACGGAAATGGTCTATATTGCCACGCCTCTTATACAAATTAGCCGATTTGGTAAAAATCAGTGATTTGCCTATAATTTTTAAGTCGAAGGCAATAACTTATATTAAGTAAGTTCAAATAGTTATAATGCTTCTTGTTGTATTCAGAGCATATGTTGATAAGGGCATAGCTTTTAGCACGCCTCTTCTGGCACTCCGCATACTTTTGCACAACGCAAAGGTCTTTGCGTATCAGTCAGTTGATCTGACTGAAATTTCTGTACAAGTTAGGATAGAGCTTTACTAAAGTTATACCAAAAGGATTACTAAATGAATCCACACATAAATATTAATCAAAGCATTGTAGACTCATCTTATGTTGCGAACGAAATTAGTCATCAAATGTCTAGATTAAAATCGTGATTTTTCAAATTATTAACAATTCAGTAAGCTTTTGAATAACATTCGTATTTTGTAAGATTTATTATTGTTTATTTGACAGATTTTATAGATTTTGCCTCAAGCGAAAATATACAGAGAAAGACTGTGATAAAACTCAGTTCATTTGGTGGCAATAAATTTAATTGGTAACAAAGTCCAAGCTAACCCTAAGTTACCCAATAAATGGCGAATATTTTTTTAGTGTATTACCACAGTTTTAGGTTCAAGGCAAAATCCCTAAAAGGCGAATTTAAGTTTTCACTGCCCTGATACCGAAATTATTATTTGCACTGTTTCAGTAACTTCACGTTTCCTCGTCTCCGTTTCGGCATATCCTTCCGAAAATTAACATTACATATTTTGTTCCAAAATTACCGAGTTCATTTAAAAAGCCCGCTTAAATTAATTGTCAAAACTCTTTTTTGTCGCTGAGATGACTCAAATGTCCTTTATACTGATGCGGATTCGAACACAATCTGCCATTTATTTTCTTTAATTTAATCAGTTCTCCAGTTTCTCATTAGACAAAAATATCGTACAAATAATTTGTCTCAAATTTCTTATTGTAAATGGATTATCGCGTACCAAATCGCTTCAAATTTTATAGAGACGTAAAGGAAGATTTTTTTCGCTTCGATCGGTCATCAAGGCCTTTAAATAAAATTAACATCAATAAAGTAAAAGAAAAGGAACTGAAAATCTTCATTTAAGTTTGAAAGATATTGCAGCTGAACTTTCTGTGTCTCACGTATCAATTCGTAGCATTTCATACGATTGTTAAAGTATGAAACACATTGCCGTCGGACTAGTTCCGAAAGACCTGAGTTTTCTTCAAAAACGTAATCACGTAAATGTCGCTGGAGGTAAGCTTAAATTGGTCATTCATAAGATGCGTACTAGCGATGAGGCACTGATTTACGAGTTTGACATGGAAACCAATCAACAAGCATCAGAAGGGCCGCATCCAACTGAACCGAAACGGAAAAAATTACGTCATTACATTTCTTTGAAGAGCGCAATATTGTGCACTCAGAATTATTGTCAAAAGATTAGAAGGTATATAAAAAATAATATCTGGGCGCTATGCAGCCTTTAAGAGAGCAAACTTGTTGAAAATGGTCTGATTGTAGAACAAATTTAACAAGGATTTTACACCATAATAACCATAGCAAGACTATCATTGTGAGCGAATTTCTGGTAAAAAACTGAAGACTTATCGTGTAATAACTGTTGTATTCACCTGATAAAGTTCCGGCTGACTTTGCCCCCGTTCCAAAACTCAAATTACAATTACGATGCATCCGTTTTCAGTCGATAAAAGATATAAAGGAGAATTCCCCGTGTGTGAATTCCGAAAAGTGTTTGAAAAATATTTTGATGATTAGATTATTCCTTGGCAAAAATGTATAATCTCGGAAGGGGTCTACTTTGAAGGCGATACAATTAATACAATTAATTACCAATTCTCGGTGCATTTTGACAGAATGTCGAAAGATTATGACTAATAAATAACAAGTAATTTTTTGATTTATCACAAATTTATAACGTAATATTAAACTTTGTTAATATTTTTTTTTTATTTCATTAGTTCTTGTAAAATATAAACGCATCTTGGGCCAAATATATAAAATTTTGCACCTACTCAAGTTTAAAAATGATTTGTAGTTCTTTTGTAAAATTGTACACAATATTTATGACTATAATGTAAATAAATATATATATATATATGTAGTATAACTGGTCATAAATATAATTTTGTTCGATTTATATCAAAAAACTATCATAATTCAGAATTATACATAAATCCAAATTAAATTAAAAACAAGCTGAAAGGAACTCAATAATATCGCTTAGAGGAAGGATTACTTCATAAAAATCAACATTTAATCAAATTAGAGAACATTTTTAATGCCCTCGCATGTGCTTGCTGTCATATTTATGGGGTTCTTTCCTATATCTGACAAGAATCATTTCATAAACATATGACGTTGTTAACATTAAACCTACACAATTTGCAAAATGAATTATAGGAGACTGTAATGGAATAATAAAATCTGAAGCTTTTCAAGTTACAATACACAAATGATGGCATTGGTTACATAATTGTTGCTATTATATTTGTTGCATTAAATATATTATAGCTACTTAACTTTGGTACGACTTTAATGAAAATGATCAGAATTTAAAAAAAAAAAAATATGATATGAAAGCGCTAAACGATATTTACGAAGACGAGGATTACCAAGAACTCATTTTCGGTGTAAGTACAAAAATAGAATGCGTGTAAGCTCATTGAATGTGAGAAGTTCTTTTCGTTCATTCAGAGAATGGAGGGTAATTTATTAATTTTAAACAAGCCCTAAATATATTCAGTATTGAAAATGCAAACTCGATTTTAATCAAATCGGCCTTAGGGCTTAAAATTACAATCCTGAATGAAATTATCCGCTATTTTGATTTCATTTTCTTTTTTGTTTTCATTTCCCACAAAAATTTACATTTTAATAATTATTATTTATTGAAAATAGTTCTAAATGCTTTAAATAAAAAAAATTGCGATTTATTCACACTAGTATCCAACTCAACAACGTTTGAGTTGCATACTAGGCTTCAAACGGAATTTCGTTTGGTCGTTGTTGGCTTTATCTCTACACAGAATAATGTCGGCGTAGACAAAAAACAAATGATGTTCATTACGAACCATTTTAAATTGTAATTTATTACATATTTTGCTGTTTTATTGTTGTTATTTCTTTTTCGCTCAATTTTAATATACAGTTCGTAACTTGTCCAAATTCCTGTAATAAATATAATTAACAAAACATTAATTCTATTAATTATCTAATATTTAATTAATTATCTAATATCTATTATAAACAACCCTGTGTTAGCCTCAAATGTCAAATGGAGCATTCCGCTCGAAGATTAGTGTTGATTTCAAACGGATTTCCTTTCGTCCAATTCTACTGTAATCTCAATTAGAAAAGGAATTAAAAAAAAATACTATTTATTCGTTAATTAGAAGCGATATAAGGCGGTATCATATACCTATAGATATTATAAATGACCGTTCCAACTCATATATGTTTTATAAGGGGCCGCCCTAAGTTTTAATTGTGACTATGGAAATACTAAAAAATCCAATTTTTAACTCAAAATGATTAAGCCGATATATAATGTATTAGGGGCGTTTCTGATACAACAATTTACTTATACAACATGGACAGGGGAGGACACAAGTGGATGAAATCGTTCCTCTAAGGAAAAGCTTGCCCATACCTTGGAATAATATGTATTGCCATTTATTCGTTAATTAAAAACTATATATATATATAGTGGCAGTTAACAGATACAGAAAACGAACATTCTAAATTACAAACATTTTTACAACTTTATCCGAAAGAGTGATGTATATACCACTTGATGAGGCAACTAAATATAACACTGAAAATGGGTTATTCTGTAACAGCTCTTGCCGTACCTCTTAAGTTAAAAGATTTTTTCGAAATTCTACACTTCCTCTGAGACCTATTTATAAAAATTTTTGGAGTTTTATAAATCAAATTTTCGTAGGAAAATTTTTCTTCAAACATTGAATAAAATATCGGATTGGCTGGAAAGTTCGTTCAGTTAATTCGTTAATTCACCATACGTCACTTCTCATGACGTAGAGTTCCTTCAAACACTATCATAACTTCCTCCCACCCCTTCTCTAAACTGTTTATTATTGTTTACTTGTATTCTCGCTCGTTGCAGTCGTGAGTGGTTATAGCGGTTTAAAAAAAAGTTTTAAAAAGTGGAAAAAATGAGCGAAAAAGAACATTCTTGGCATATTACGCTGTATTATTTCCAAAAGAGGAAAAATGGTTGCTGAAGTCTGCCGAAAAAAAAATCTGTTTATGAAGAAACCGGACCATATGAAAGAACTTGCCAGAAATGGTTTAAAAGATTTTCTACGAGCGACTTCTCCGTAACGGACGCTCCCAAATCAGGACGACCAAAAGAAACTGTTTCCAAGGAGGTAAAAGATTTAATTATTATTAATCCCCGTGCAACAGTTAGGGAAATGACTGAAATAATCAAAAAAAAATCCGTCTCAACCGTTCAAGGGTCATAAAAGAGCTTGGCTGGGAAGTTTTACCTCAACCACCGTACTCCCCAGACCTCGCCGTTCCACTATTACCTACTTCGCAGCCTCAACAACCGCTTGTAAGATTTGAATTTCCATAAGGACGAGGAAGCAAAAAATTAAATTAAAAAACTCCCAAAGAGGAGGGAGAAGTTATTGAAAAAGGAGAGATTATATAATAGATTAAAATAATTTTTTTCTTGTTCAAAAATTTGTAAATAAACGAACGAACGAACTTTCCAAACAACCCAATATTATGAATAAGGCCCTATGTGTTTATGCGTTGTTTTGCCTTATAAATTGTAGTAGAATTTGAAATCAAAATTTAAAATTTTAAAATTGTAAATAAAATTTGATTGCAACTGCTTGACTACTTAGATTTTCGTCCTTCCCTCAATTACTCAAATTTTGCCACTACATAATTTTGCGCATATCAAACATTGAAATATTTACACACATATATATCAACCGGCCTCTCCTATATAAAAAGACCGATGTTTCGAAAGTCAATCATTTGTCTAAAATTTCTAAATTGTTGGTTGTAACAGTCTAGATTTTTTTCCATTACCGGGGAAAATTCGTCTATCAATCGTTTGGTAAATTAAGACGAAAATGGGCGACTTCGCCACGCATATTCCGATAGCTGCCTTATAAATAGAACGGTTTATCGAAATTTAATATCTCACTGTAATCCCTAATTCGTAGGCTGGAGTTACTTTCTTTTCAATTATACTGCTTTATAATGTTACCCATCATTATACATATAAATGCGAAAAACAAATCGATCGAATAACCACCTTTCATACAAATTACCATGCATATTCCTATATTCGTATCTTCCTTTAAATTGCACTATATTCAATGTAATTAAGTCCGCATTAGGCGAATGAAAATACAGTACCCTGGCACGCAGGTTAAAATTTTTGACTATTTTATTGCGCTTTAATTCAGGGTGGAACGAGTTACTCTACAAATATATATGTTCCACAATTTTCTTTATTAATTTTAAGTTTTTGCATACTTTTGCAATATTCCATACATTTGTACCTATACGTTATTTGTTCGGAATACTGTAAATCCATAGATTCCTATAATTATTTGTATCAAAAATTGTGGCAATCTTTTCAATATGAGTTGAGTTGACTTCGAACATTTGGAGAACTCAAGTCCGGAAATATCTGAACTGGCATTAAATAAAAATACAACTAAAATTAAAATTAAGTAGTCTTTTATTGCAAGAGTTACTAGGACAATTTCAAGAATATTTTTTTTTATAGGAACCTAGCAATTTATGACGTCCCTTTGAGCATCACATACTCTTGTGCAACAACGCAAACATGTTGGGCCTTTCACCATATAAATCAGTTCACCTGATTGAAATTTTGGTACTAGCTTTCTACAACTATGTCACATATTACCAATCACGTCAATATGAAAAAATCAGCTAAAAAAGGTAGACCAGCTTGGTCACCATGCACCGAAAACTAATATTAAGTGTGGGAGTAGTGTAGCTTCTTTCTTTTTGATTCGTCCACGATAAAATGCATTTTCGCCGGCAACTCACCTACAACAGCTGTTGTGCATCACGTGCGATATCAACTGATTACATAACATTCGCAAAACACATCTACTGCGACTGCAAAACAAACAAGAAATGATCGATTTTAGATGGAAAAACACTTTATAACTTATTTATTTTTTTTCGTTTCACATAACCTTCCTACAGGAGTATAGTAAGCACCATAAATGTGCCTATTTGTTTAGCTTACAACATTGCCAATATAGCAGCCAACGCAAAAGAAACACCAATCATTGCATAACCAGTCGAATAGACTTCCTTAATTTTCAAGAAGCGGCCGGTGTCCCACAACAAATGGCGCACGCCGTTAGCGGTGTGGAAGGCCAAAGGATATGCAATCATGAACTTCAACGCTGTCAGGGTACCGGCACTCAAGTGCAAGCCTTCAATCACAGAAGCATAGTTGGCAATATCTTGGGGCGAAGTGAGAGCAGCCAAGCCTAAGCCCCAAACGGCTGTTGTGAGAACGATACCTGTGCCACGATGGGTCACCGACAACAAAGAGGTCAATTGTGGCTTATAGATGGTCAAGTGGGGAGACATCTCACGCTTGAGACGTTCATTTTTGTCGAAAAACGATTCCTCTTTGATGGTGGAAGCAGCAGGGACAACTTTCATGGTGACATTCCTGCAGTTTTGTGCCTGAGCCAGTTGCAGGCCTTGGCGAAGGGCTGGTGAACGCACAAGGGAACGTGTAACAGCAAACCTGTAAAGAAGTACAACTTACTGGGACGCATTTAACTGCGGAATTATATAAAATTTACATTTTTTCAACACTAGTAACAAATCTTGCGTTGATCGACAGAAATTTCCACTGTTGCTGCTTCTTCTCCTCCCGCTGTGTGTCAAAAGTACTGTGTAAATTTGGCATCACTCCCCAGTAATCTACTACGATACCATATTAACGGAATTGAGAAAATTTTTCTTTTTGAAAATTTAACATTTTGCGAAATGTTTTCGCTTTTGAATTTATTGTCGATCTTTAATGCAATAGGATTTCAATTCCTTATCCGGTTCAAGATAATTGAGTTATATTTGACTTGTGGGTAAAACTTCTCTAAGGTGGACATGATGTTCGAGAAAGCACAAACAGCTAAGGGCACTGAAAGTGGTATTTCGCGAATATCGAAATAACTATTCGTCCAACCAGCATATTGACACAGCTGGTTAATTAATTTGGCAAGTTTTTGAATTATATTCTATTGGAAACAGGTATTAGAAACAGGCAGAAACACATAAATGCTAATAGAAAATGACCTTTAACCGAATTAAGAACTAACATTTTATGTAACTTTATGGCTTAAAACCTGGCACTATGTTTCTGTCTCGTAAAATATTTTAGTATTGTTTCCCGGCATTAAAATCGGAAGAACAGAAGATTTTACATCATAAAGAGTTTGACATTGGCTGCTTTCGTTATACAAATGCTATCCTATATGCGCTAACGGGGATAAATATCGACGCTAAGCTAAACAGAAATAAATAGTAGAAAAAGGTAGTAGAAAGAAAAAAAACAGGAATGAGACCGAATCATTATATTTTGATTGAAAATAAGGACAAGTTTTACAAAACTTACGAATTTTATCATATATTGGCTTACTAGATTTTTAAATAAATGAAATGAAAAGAATGTTTATAAATCAGCTCTTTACAAATAGGTCATATACAGCTTCCTACACGTGCAAAAGAAAACAAGAAAAGTTTCCTCATATGTGAGTAATATTTCCAAACTAGAAAATTATAAGTATACAAATTTTGCGGGCTGTTTTCATGAAAAGCAGTTTTCATCTTGACGTAACTCAGGATGTGACGAAACAGTCCGATCAGAGGTCCAACCGAATTTAAACTTACAACTAATGTTTTCAGATTAGTTCGTGACATAGGATTATCTAGTAATGAATGAATATCGAGCCGTGAACGTGAGAATACCGGATATTTTTTGCATTAATAGCACAATATTTGACATTAATAGCAAAAAAAAAAAAAATAATTTATTCACAAAGTACAGCGAAACTGATTTCCTGCTTAGAATCAGATCAAATTTTACTAAAACTCAACAAATTACGATTTTGAATAACCAGTTAAAAAATTGATAGTATAGTAGTATTAGTAAGTAATTTTCCAAAATAAACAGAAAGTATGAAATAATTCTATACACGGAAAAACTATTTAACACAGAGTTTATGGTTTTTGAAATATTTAGAAGAAGTTTTTCGCTGTTAAGGGAATTTGTTATAACTCTTAAAATGTACAAAATTCTAAATTCGCACTTAGACTACAACATGCACTTTAAGGACATAAACAATAATAAAAAGAAACATTTTCTTATTTATACAAATATTTGAACATATTAGATAATTTTTCAAAAATTATGGTTATAAAAACGATATGGTCAATCTGTTGAACACTTTAAATTTAAAATTATTTACTTCTACGGAAATAAAGGATAAAACACGTGCTTTCTCTACCATAAACATTCTCTGTAATACCGCTCCCGTACGAAATTTGTGTGAAATGTTTCTTACCATCTAAACGAAAATCAATTGTTGTGTTAATTACGATTGCCATTTCTGTACAACTGTATGCCATCGAAATACAACCCTTACAATCTATTACAAATGTTACTTTTTGTCAGTCAATGCTAAAAAATGCAACACCCACATGGTTGATAATTCTTTTAAGATAAATATTAAAAAATCTAAGAAAACATACTCGCTACTGCTTATGTATTATGATTAATTATGAAAATTTTATCTGAAGATTACAAATATCTATAACTAATCAATTAAAATTTGCGAAAAGTCCGTTAACTTATACATTGTTTACAATTCGTCTACTACTATTTGTCGGTGTGACTAGGCAACACTGGTACTATACGTCGCCATTTCATTTCTTGGTTTGTCGCGTACGCTGTTTTCTTTCTTTTCGCTGTTGAGTTGAGCGCGTGGCAAACGTCGTGTGTCCGGATTCCCGCAATTTGTGTCCTCTCGGTGTGATTTGTGAATAAATTCAGTTTTTACGTTCCATCTACCAACAAAAAAACATCCACAATCATGAAAATCTTCAAGGATATCATCACTGGCGACGAAATGTTCGCTGATACCTACAAAATTAAGTTAGTTGATGAGGTACTGTATGAAGTTTATGGCAAAGTCGTCTCCCGTTCCGAGGGCGAAATCAAAATCGAAGGCTTCAATCCCTCAGCCGAGGAAGCCGACGAGGGTACCGAAGCCAGCGTCGAGACTGGCGTGGATGTTGTGTTGAATCACCGCCTACAGGAGTGCTTTGCCTTTGGTGACAAGAAAGGCTTCACACTCTACTTGAAGGACTACATGAAGAAGGTCTTGGCCAAATTGGAAGAGAACAGCCCCGACCAAATCGAAGTCTTCAAGACCAACATGAACAAGGTCATGAAGGACGTTTTGGGTCGCTTCAAGGACTTGCAATTCTTCACCGGTGAGTCCATGGACTGCGACGGTATGGTTGCTATGTGTGAATACCGTGAAATCGACGGACAGAGTGTGCCCGTCCTAATGTTCTTCAAGCACGGTTTGGAAGAGGAGAAGTGCTAAAAGAGGATGAGCAACAGCAGTAGTTCAACCAACCTATCACATCTTTATTTTTTATACAGCCAGATTAAATTATAGTTTCAATTTTTAACCTTAATTTATAAGAATACACCACCAACTCGACGATCGTACTCAGATGTGGGCAACAATTCTTGGAAATTGATTTTCTTTGTTTGCTTAATTTCTTTATCTAAATATGTATAATTGGTTCGATCTATTTTTTAAATATTCAGTTGTTTAAACACGATGGAAAACAGAAGACTCAATTTATATGTAAAACGAAACAAATATTTAATATAAAAGGAAATAAATAAGATATAATAAATTATGTATTTAATAACAAGAAACAAAAAATAGCTAAACTTTTATATGCGGAGTTGAGAGACCAAGCTGATGGAGTTTGGACGAACAAAGAAGAAATGGCAAGAATCGAGACCCTAATCCCTTCCAATGCCGGGAATTCAGCAGCTTTATACAATATGGAGCGGTTTTTTTTTTGTTGTGCCACGCAGTAACTGAGCTAAACAGCATATAATAATTTGTAAAGCAAAAAAGATTATTGAGCGAGGCAACACCGTTGCAAAATAAAAAGAAACGATAAAACTGCATTGATGAGTCATATATTTCATTCCGTGTTTGGGTCAAAAGCGATGACATTTTCTTTTGCGCCAGTCTCGTCAAAGGGATACGCGGTATGGTGTGATTTCTTCTCTACAATACAGTTGAGTTTGTTGAACTGGTGTAGACTCCCCCTCTCAACCACCAAGGACTTGCGTTCGAAATAGGTTAAGGCTGGGCAGCGCAGTAGTTAACCTATTTTTTAGTCCGTTCTCTTTTGTTCGTGATTTCTCTCTTTCGTTGACAGGGCCATAACCTCAATCTTAAATGGTTTTGCATGATTCAATGCAAATAGGGCAATGCTTAAGGAAAGTGCATCATGAGTCCCTTTTATTTAGGCACTCATTTTGTTTACATTATGTAGGTAATGCTTTATAAATTTTAGCAATGGTTAAGAAAAACGGTAGAACTGTACTTGTTGCAATTGCGGGGCAGGGAAAACAACAACCACATGGCGACATTAAAAATATTTTCTAGCAGAACACACATTCAACCGTTCGTTTTGCGAAGGTAAACAAATGTCAACGCAGAGTTGATAATTACGTACGCTTGCAAGCTGTTTACCGTTGTTAGACCCTGTTGGAAAAATACATGCTCGCGACATTTGAGATTAAAAATTTAAGTATAAAAAGGGTGACTGAGTTCCATTTTTTTTCACAGAGGTCAAAATAGCTTCAACGTGTCGAACTTGTATAAACGTTTTTCAAATATATATATATATGAGCTGCACATTGTAATTCACATATAATAATAAAATTAAATTGTAAGCTAACAAAAGAATAAATGAATGAAATTATTTATACTTAACTTATTATTTTTCTTTAAGTTAAGCGAGTTTTTCATTTCATTTATTGAACAGTCTTGTAATTTATAGCCTTTTGGCTAATATTAAGCAAATTACACAATGCATAAAATAAATACTACTGGAATTAAAAAAGAAAAACAAAATATAACTTAGAATATAACATCAAATTAGCTAGTAACTATTTACTTATAACGCTATAATAATTTGCTTTACATTTTACCCAGGGGTCTCTTGCCAGCGGCTTCTATTTTTTCCTTGCTTATTTATTACGTGAATAAAATTCAATTTAAAAAAAAGTACTTTTATAAATGTTAGATTTGTAGAAAAATTTTGATTTCATTTCGCCTCATTTATTCACTGTAATATTAAGGCCGTTAAGGCTAAAAAAGCATTGTACACTTTACAGTTCAGAAGACCTGAATAATAACTTAAAGCAACTAATAAAAAAAAATAAATTATTAGAATACTATAACCAAATTTAAATAATAGCTGCAAAAGATTATTGGCTTCTCATTCGTAGTTGAAAAAAATCGAACAATAAAATACGAAAGTATATCAAGTTGAATTGGTTCTGATAAGTCACGGCTTTTTATTTATTCAACTTACTAAATTTTTAAACCGTAAAAAAATTTCAAAGAAAAATTCAAAAATATTTCAAGAGAATAGTGCGTTATGAGAAATAGTTTATTTTTTTAAATTTTCATTGATAACAATTGTTTAAAAGTAATATTGTTTAGAATACATAATTTTTTTAAAAAATGGTGTCATTGTTAAATGCCAATATTTTTTTTATACAATCATATATATACATATATTATTGTATATATATATATATTATATATATATATATTATATATATTACATTTTTTAAAAAATTTCAAATTTAGAAAAAATTAAAAAAAAACATTTTCTTTAAAAACACCTTTTATTAAATTCAGAAAAATATATATACTTAAAAATTCCTTTGCTTTGAATGCCCCCAAAAGATCTCAACAGCTCCTAACATTGATCAATATTGATTCCAAGTTCAATCATTTGAACAGACGCTCTGGTATGGAGAGTAGGAGATGTACAAAAATTCCATATTTATTTTTGAAAATGGACCATTATTGCGTATTCAAGTTTGGCAATGTTTTCTGTATTTTCCCCTCTTCTAGTATATTTCACCGTTTTGCTGCAGAAATATTGACTTTTAAGTATGGGTACTTAAATGAAAGTTCATTTAGCTCCAATCGGACCTATTTAGGTATATTTAGATATTAATAGATTTATATATGGGAAAATACCTGATTATATGATCTTATATCATATTGCTAGAATATGCTCGCTTTGATAGAACTTTGCAATTTTTAAGTTATTCTACAGATTACCTTTAAATTGTTTGATATATGCTATTTTTTTACACCACATTAGGTATGGGATAAAGATTTGCATCTGCATTTCAGTGACATTGCCTCAATAAATGCTTTCATAATATCCTAAAAGAAGAGCCAGAAAAGTATTTATTTCTGGCTCTTCTTTTCAATGTTATCTGCAACGTTATATGTATGTTATTTCCAATTCAATTCAAATAAAAACACTGAAGTCCTTCGTAGAGCTTTATTCTTTAAAGGTTCCTATTGCAAGATAATGGAATAGTTTGTCGTCTCGTTTAGTAAATTTCGCAACTTCCCCAAACCAAAAACCCAAATTGAACCTCTCGATTTCAAAGTAACTAATAACTTCTTTCCTGGAGGACAATCGTGATGCAATGACTATGCACAAATAAAATATACTATAAATATAATTCCGCTTAAATAAACTTGGCAGTAATCTTTGTTTAATAACAATTCCCCGCCTCGCTTTGTATTGCCCCTATTAACCAGCTTGCTAAAGGTGTTACATATTCCTAGACAATGTTTTTTATATAAATATTTAAAACATTTGGTACAACACATTTGCTCACCTTAAGAGTTGTCAACCCCCTTCAGAAATTAGGACGGCAGATAACTGATAATTTACATAAAAAAAACCTCATTTATTTACATTGCAAATTGTTTTCTCTTTCTCTCTTGCTTATTTGTTTGTTATTTTTTTTTTTTTCTTCTTTTAATTATCTTAGAACTAAATATTTTGACAACTGCTGCATTTGCTGGTTTTATATACCATTACTTGGATTAACAATAAATTTATTTGTTTTTTTATTTGTATAAGACAGTCCATAAATGTGATAATATGTTCCATTTCGGCCATTTCGACTTTGTTCTAATTAAGCATGCGCTTTTGTTTAACTAGACAATTTGTTGCTTCGTTACGTTTGTATTCAAATATATGAGAAGTTTGGAATGATTAAAATTATATCGTTAGCACTAATAAATATTCACTTATATAGTTAAAAGATCAACAAATGAAATTTAAACAAAAACGTTTAAATTCAAAAAGTGGTGCACATCTGCGCAGAACGAAGAAGAGTTTGATTAAAATGTAAAACGGAAATTATGCGGGATTTGACAGCACTATATTCCCAAATTGAAAAAAGAGTAAAAAAAACAAATGGTTCATTAAAATTTGACCGAATCATTTCTCATTCATAAACCATTCACTACATACTTCTCGAAAGATTTTGACATACTGATTGCATATCTGGTTTTAGAAGGCGTCTATCATTTCTCGTCACTAAGCTATGCTAAGTCAAACGTTGGAATTTATGGCCCTTGACCATTTTGCAGGTATGATAACTTAGTTTTCCAACAAATGTTTTACATATTGTTAAAATTCAATTATTGTATTTTAAAGTGTTTTAAAAACAAGAAAATAAAAATCTCAACCCGCATCTAAGATATCAACATTTGGAATTATCTGTGGAAAATTGTAGCACCGCGTATAAACATTTCTGTAGCAGATTGTTTTTTCTAATTTGATAGTATAGTGCTATCAAATCCCATTACAGCTTTTCTCTTCGTTCTGATTAGTTGTGGATAGCAATGTTTTCCGTTCCATGCAGGAGTTCTAATAGACAATTTCAAACCTAAAAGAAAGTTAGGGGAGAGGATAGGCAAGACAGGAAATCCGTCTTTCTTTAATATTTCCTAATTTACGTTTATGTACAAGAACAAATTATCACACATAGTCCAGTTGTATGTAGAGCTGTTTAACACCTATCGACTCGAAAATCATGCGAGCATGCGTTACTACATATTTTGGATCTACATTTCGTGATACCTCAAGCTTGATGGCTCCCACGAAAACATCAGAGCATAGAGTCCAGAAGTGAGGCTCTTGCACCGCATAGACACCGGCCAACCCGGTAACTTTCTGATAACACAGAGGTAGTGAACGATCTAAACTTATGGGCTGGCGTTGCATTAACACATAAATGGATTCCTTGATTAGGCTCATAACGGACAGGACGATGAGAACGGATATGAAGATAGAACAGATGGGATCGGCAATGAACCAACCGAATAAATGCATTAATACTGCCGATATAATGACCCCTACTGATCCCAGAGTATCGGCTAAGATGTGAAGGAAGACACCGCGCATAATTTGTGAATTGCTGCCACCAGCGGGATCATCACCGTGTGAGTGACCGTGGGAATGTGAATGGCCATGACCTAAAATGGGATAACAAATATATACAATGAAATAGAGATAGTTTTGTAAACAACGAAAATAATTTGAAACTTATGATTAAAAGATAATTTTTTTATTGTTTAATAAACGAATTGCTAGGATTAATTTTTACAAATGGTTGTATAAAACAGCTCCATTTAAATGAAATGAATAAATCAGTTTACTTGGATTTTTTTTTTACAAATCTGACATGGACACAACATTTTGTAAGAAGTGTAAACTGAGCATTACAAAATATGAAGTCAGTCCTCTGCAAGTTGACAATTATGATAAGAAAACCATCACTATCACGCCGTTTCTAATGTCTTCCATACGAAATGACAGATATGATACAAAATGCTAGAACTATGTACAATTTGGCAACTCTTAACTAACCACTCTAGTTCTGGTAAATCCCATTCAAAATTGTGATTGAACTCAAATCACTTGTTTGTATTTAATTTAGGATTGGAATGTCCGACTCAATAAATAGTCAGTAATAGTTTGTCCAGTTCCTGAAGGTACTTAATACAAATGAGTGAACCATAAAATAGTTTTGGTTGATTTTACAACTTGTGCTCGAGTCCACTAAACTATGCGCTTTTACTATACTTTGCTTGGTATTTGTATGGTTTCTTTTTAAATGTAAACATTCATAATATCTTGTACAACTTACTACAAGTATTGATACTGAAACAGTTTATTTCAGCCCTTCAGATGTCGCCAGACAAATGGCCTTAATCCAAAACGTATCGAATTTGCCACAACTTTTAAAATATATTTGCGGATCTACTATTACGTCTATAATTCAGATTCTTTATTCTCGATTAGTCTGAAATTGGATAAGTCTTAATTCCTTGTGGATCAAAATGTAGCTTGTGAATCTAGGGCAAATCTCTTAGCCTCTCATAGTACTCCCTACATTAAAATTTTAGAAAAGAGAATAAGGAGAGGGCAAGTTGTAAGGGAAGATATAAGTCAGAATTCTGGTTGGACTACATAGCTTGTACAGAATCATTCTCCGTACCCAATTTGAAATACCTAATGTAAGTTGAAGCCAATTCAAATCCTAATCCGAATATTGGGTAAAGGAAATATATGTAAGTGAATGTGAATTCAGAATTCTTATAATCCCCTATTCAATATGAAAAACCACAACAAAATTTGAAGTTGATTAGAGACGTAAGACCGCTTACAGCAATTAAGATCACAATGCTATTTTCTTCTATAGATTTCGACAATAAATTAGTTAAATAACAGTAACACTCTGCTTACCGTCATCTAGATTTATCGTCTGATGATGGTTATTCATATCCAAATGGTTATCATGAGAATGACCATGTCCGCCATGTGAATGGCCGCCACCATGCGAGTGCCCATGTCCGCCGCCTCCGTGTGAATGGCCATGTCCGCCATGATTAAAGGCATAAATTCCCACAAGATTCACAATTAACCCCAATACGGAGACGACAAATAATCTTTCATGTTTAACTTCCGGAGGTTCAATTAATCGCTCTACACCTTCCGACAGTATAAAAAAAGCCACAAATATCAGAAATAGACTATTGACAAAGCCAGCTAATACTTCTGCCCTCACATAGCCGTAAGAAAATCTCTCGTTCGCTTTCCATTTCGTAATAACCGAAGCGGCCAGGCCCGCCAACAAGCCCGTGCAATCGAAGAACATGTGAAACGAGTCCGATATGAGACCTGCAAAATCAAAACAAACATCTCAATAAAATCACAGCTTATCTTCTAACAGCGAGCGAACATAGCACGAGACTAATCGCAATTGGCATAGATTAATTTATCTTATCGCCACAATGTGTTACTCACCCAAGCTATTGGTCCATATGCCATAGAAGAGCTCTACAAAGGCAAAACTTAAATTTAATATGAGGAAAAGGAACAAATTTCTTGAATTTCTATCAGAGAAAATCAAACGTTTCCAGCTGTTCAGGGTCTCCCTGATACGATAAGCAAGACTTCCGCGTTCCCGATGTGTTAGAGGAATCATTGTTGCGATAATAAGCCTGAAATTGTGAATGTAAACCTGGTACTGAGAACTTGGTTTGCATACGTGGTGTTTGTATTCTTACCGTGCTTTGAGTGGCGTCTGGTACCTTGGGTGTTCAGAACTTTAGTGGACTTAATGTGTTACCTCGGATTTGTTACACAGCGAATGTTATGTGCAAGGGCTACAAGTCCTTTCCAAACTGACGCCTTTCAACAGATCAACATTTTTGCTTTAAAGTATTATAAAAACAAATCTTTACGGAAAAAATAAAAATATACGGTCAGAAATTACTACCGTGTCGAGTTCTTTGACGTTTTCTATTTGCTGACAGTACAGAACTAATGTAACCAGATGGAAGAAACTATAACCGTAAAGTGGGTTTGCCAGATTATTGTATCACATTAGTGATGGTGATAGTTACATAACCCGATATGAAAGCAGAGAGCAATGTGGGGAAAATAATTTCACTATGTCATCGTTTTTATTAGTTGAAGCCTAGGCTAGTTGTTATTGCTTTTACATTTTGAAAATTGGAGAAACTTCTAAAATAAGAGGATAATATCTTTACGAAGAATTTCCTAGAAAAAGTAAATTTTTAGGAAAATATAAAGTGCTTTAAAACAAATGTTTTCAAAAAAGGGTAAACTGATTTTGAGAGTGAAAGCTTCTGCAAAAAATAATAATAAGAATAATAATAGTAAAATAATAATAAATAAAATGAATTTAAAAAATTTAAATTCTTATTTTTTTTAAAAAATACTAAAAATAATACTTACTTTTTAAATATACTGAAACAAAACGGGAAAAGGGAAGATGTTGTTAAAAACGAGAAGATTTATTATTTTTTTGTGATGCTTTAAAACAGAAAAAAACATATTTACCAAAATTTAATTTTCAAAAAAAAACAGCACTTTTTCGAAAAATTGTAAATAAAAATCTACTAAACTTAATGAAACTTAAATTTTTGCACAAAAGTAAGAAATACCTTTGAGTGAAAGGTAATTCTCAAAAAAATAGGAAATAGCTTTAGGCAATTGAGAAATTAATTATTTTTCAAAAAGTTTGATTTTTAAAAAAATTCCCAAAAATATTTTTTGGGATGTCCGAATTGTTGAGCCAACCACAAATCTAATATTATCTCCTCAAACTAATGATTACGTAAAAACCGGTTGCTAAATCAAAACCAGAAAACCCAAGAAATTGCTAAATTCGCTAGCAGTCTTTCTCACGACGCAAAATTAATGACTACATATTTCAAACAGTTGCGTTAAAATAAAACAAATCACTTGAATTTTCACCAAGAGACATAGAAAGGAGGTATGAATAAGTCCACCTTATTTCAGTCAGCAAATTCAATTTAACTCAACTTAACTCGTCGATGATTATTCAACCTATAATTTTTTACCGGAAACTTAGGGGCTAGGGCGATACAGTTTTGTGTCTCAGTGGCAACTTCCTCGGGCAATATTCGCAGGTCACCCTGTATCAGCCGATAAATGTCAAATCCGGCGAAAAAACGAAGTGAGCGAGCAAAACAAAGAAGTTCAACAACAAAAATTTATGCAGACGGATTGTTTAAAAATAGATTTTAGAGAAATAAAAATCTCAAACAGATTGCATGGCAATCGTACGTGAAAACAGAACGAACGTGAATGGTGCAAGAAAATTGGGGAAAATTCATTTTTATTCTTCCCAGAAAGAGAGGGGGACGTAACACGCTCAGGTCGAGATCATTCGTGGGGATCGAGAAAATTCGAATAAAAAGAGTATAAAACACCAAGATTTTGTAAAATGTTGGTAATTACAAAAAAAATCGTGACTCATACAGACGAATTTTGAACAATTTTCTTTAAATTACCTGCAGAAATCGATTGTAGACCAAAAGTTTCTGAATATTGATTAAAATGACAAATTCTAAAGCAACAGATGATTCAGGTGTGGAGGCTTTAACCTACAAAGATAAAGGCAATCAAGCATTCAAAGAGGGCAAGTGGCAGGAGGCCATCAAATTCTATACAACCGCCATCAAAGTTGGCGAAAAGCATAAGGAGTTACCAGTGTTCTACAAGAATCGGGCAGCTGCCTACCTGAAGGAGGAAAAATGGGAGTCTGCCTTGGCGGATTGCAATGAATCACTAAAGTTGGCCCCCAGGGATCCCAAGGCTTTATTCAGGCGTGCTCAGGCTTATGAAGCTCTGAGTAAGATCGAGGAAGCCTACAAAGATGCCACCGATCTTTTTAAGGAAGATCCCAGCAACCAGGCAGTGCAATCCATGTTAAAGAGGCTCCATGTTGTTGTCCAGGAAAGAGCCACTAAGAATGCACAAACATCAACCAAAGTTCAGCAGATGATGCAATTAGCATTTGATGTGGCAACACCTTTAGATAAACGTCGTTCTGCCGCCAACAATTTACTGGTCTTGGCTAAAGATGAGGTGGGAGCTGATCTGCTTTTCAAATCGGGAGCCATTGCGAAAATTGCCTCACACACAAAATTGGAACAGGATTCCGAGATCTACGTAAACTTAGTACGCGTGGTGGCCGAATTATGCAATCATTCTGTGGAGCGAACCAAGGTTGTCCTGAATGAGCTGGGAGTGCCATGGTTTATGAGGGTGCTGGATCACAAGCATGAAGAACGCGTTTCGGCTGCCCAATATTGTCTTCAGACAATCCTCAATGCTTTGTCGGGCATGGAGAACAAATTGGACAGCAAACCCAATAAGGAAATGTGCAAGGAAAACCACAAAGAAATTGATACGCTTCTAACCTGCCTCTTGTACAGTGTCACCGATAGAACAATTTCAGGTCCAGCTCGTGATGCTGTCATAGAACTACTAACGCGTAACATCCATTACACAGCCTTAGAATGGGCAGAGCGCTTAGTCGAACTAAGGGGTCTCTATCGCTTGCTTGACGTTTGTTCCGAACTGGAGGAATACAAGTACGAAAGTGCCATGGAAATCACATCATCTTCACGTACAATTGCTTCTGTGTGTTTGGCGCGTATATATGAGAACATGTACTACGATCAACTGAAGGAACGTTTTCAGGAACAAATTGATGAGTATGTCAAGGATAAGCTACTAGCGCCAGATCTAGAATCCAAGGTTCGAGTGACGGTGGCAATCACTTCGTTGCTTTTGGGCCCATTGGATGTGGGCAATCAAATTGTGGCTAGAGAGGGTAAGTACAAAGAAGTCATGTTGTGATAAAGGGAGGAAGAGTTTCAAGGTAACAAGGGTACAATTAAACTGTTCTTAAGCAGATTCCTTTTAGGCAGTCTTGTATAGGTGTGGAGAAATTACTTTTCCACGAGCAAAAAAAAAAAAAATATTCTTATATTCTATTAATTTATTAAGTTCAAGCAAATATATCGCAGCAACACTATCTTTATGTATATTTTTTTGAGTAATCTAATATTGAAATTGTATCGACGTTAAAGACAGTTGTGAATGTTCAGTTTGCCTATAATGTTGACCAAAGACAGCATATTTCCGAATATGTGAACAAGTTCTTAGGATGTCTTCTTGAGAACTTTGTGCAAAACAGAAATTTATTTTTGTTTTATAAAATAGTAAAGAGTGGCATACCAGATATTGGGTAATTTATAACACCATTTTTGAAAAATTGTTCATAGTAAAGTTTCAAGAACTTATAATCCACCGCCATTTTGAAGATAATTCAATTATGCTTCTCTCAGAAACGCCCGTCCGCATTGGCAGAAATAACTGAGACAGGCGATTTTCACAAGCTTTTCTTAAAACGAAATTTTTATCAGGAAAAACAGTCACCGTCGAGAGGAATAGGCGACAATCACTCGGTGGCAGAACAGGACTACAAGGTGAATAAATAAGAACCAATCAATCAAGCTCTCGGAGCTTTCGGGGAGTCACTATTGATGTGCGTGGCCTAGCGTTGTTCTAATGGAATGAGGGATTGCTTCCTTCAGAGGGTCCGATTGTTAATAGTACAGGCCCAAATTAAGAGTTTGGCCGCAGGGAAACAGCTATGAATATGAATGAGTTGATTCTTTAGTTGTAGGAAAAAACAATTCATAAAGAATATAATTTTGTCACATTCTTTGTTGAATCTATTAAAGAATTTGGGGCAAATCATATAAAAGTAATTCTGTACTTATTGTCTAGTCATCGTTTCTGTCGTGGAACAGCTAATTATTTTGTGCTTAGACTGTTGCACTCCAAAAAACTTAGAAAATAAACTGACTATACATAGAAATATGAAAAATAGAAGAAAATTGGAAAAGGATATGAACTTTTTTTTCTAATACTATTTGAAATGTTGTAACATTGTTTTTTTTATCGTAAAGTACAAACTCTGTAAGTGGTTTATAATTGCCTGTTTTAGTTCTGCTACGTTTTGGGAATTATTTTAGTGTTAGATGGTTTAAAAATTGTATGTCATGTATTCAGTCACTAATTCTACAATTTGGAGCTACTCAGTTTCTGAACTTTAGTAAGACTGTATTATATTCTAGCTGTAGGACATTTGCATTCGTATCCTTCGTACATGAAAAAATTTATGGCTAGAAGAGACAGCAAGTTTAGACTCATGTTTATTTGTTTCGTTTGCTTTCAGGTATTTTACAAATGATTTTAGCTATGGCCACCACAGATGATGTTCTGCAACAGAAGGTCGCCTGTGAATGTATTTATGCCGCTTCTTCCAAAAAGGACAAAGCAAAAGCTCTGTGTGCCGGCGGTGTTGACATTCTTAAGAAGCTTTATCACTCTAAAGACGATGGCATTCGTGTGCGTGCCTTGGTGGGTCTCTGCAAATTGGGCAGTTATGGTGGCCAGGATGCTGCCATAAGACCGTTCGCAGATGGAGCTACTTTAAAATTGGCCGAAGCTTGCCGTCGTTTCCTTATTAAACCTGGCAAAGACAAGGATATCCGCAAGTGGGCTGCCGATGGTTTGGCTTATTTGACTTTAGACGCTGAGGTTAAAGAGAAATTAATCGACGACAAAGCTGCCATTCACGCTCTTATCGAATTAGCTCGTTCCGGTGATCAGTCATGTTTGTATGGTGTAGTCACTACATTTGTCAATTTATGCAATGCCTACGAGAAACAAGAAGTTGTTCCCGAAATGGTGGAGTTGGCCAAGTTCGCTAAAATGCATATACCTGAAGAACACGAATTGGACGACGTCGATTTTGTTAATAAGCGTATTGTTGTCTTGGCTAATGAAGGCATCACAACTGCATTGGTGGCTTTATCTAAAACTGAGAGTGACAACTCAAAGGAATTGATTGCTCGCGTCTTAAATGCCGTTTGCGGTTTGCAAGAACTGCGCGGCAAAGTTGTGCAGGATGGTGGCGTAAAGTGCCTGCTCAGATTGGCCCTTGAGGGCACAGATAAGGGAAAAAGACACTCATGCCAAGCACTGGCTCGTATTGGTATCACAATTAATCCAGAAGTTGCGTTCGCCGGTCAAAGAAGTTTAGATGTGATCAGGCCGTTGTTAAACTTATTAGCTCAGGACTACACAGCCTTGGAAAATTTCGAAGCTCTTATGGCACTTACAAACTTGGCGGCAATGAATGAGAGTGTACGTCAACGCATTATTAAAGAGCAGGGCATATCCAAAATAGAATTCTATCTTATGGAGGATCATTTGCTACTCACTCGTGCCTCAGCCCAATGTCTCTGTAACATGATCATGTCTGACGATGTGGTGAAAATGTTTGAAGGCGATAACGATCGCGTGAAATTTTTGGCTCTCCTTTGCGAAGAGGAGGATGAAGAAACGGTCAAGGCATGCGCTGGCGCTTTAGCTATGTTAACTTCCGTTTCGAAGAAATGCTCGGAAAAAATTTTGGAGGCCAAATCATGGCTAGAGATACTACATGTTCTAATCGCAAATCCAAGTCCTGAAGTACAACATCGTGGCGTTGTGGTTATACTAAACATGATTAATTCGGGCGAAGATATAGCTCGACGACTTCTTGAAACAGACATTATGGAGCTATTAAGTGGCCTCTCACAGTTGCCAGACGAAAGTCGCGCTAAGGCTAGAGATGTCGCAAAAGAATGCTTGCTTGCTGCAGAGCGTTATAATATTATAGAAAAGAAGGAGGATGCCTAAACACCTTAAACGATTTCTTTAAACTGAAACAACTTTTATACAAACCTTTTTGCGCAATTATAGTTATTAATGTGTGTTAAAGTTAATAAGTTCATTTTATTTTCATATATTTAGTCACAAGATTTCCAAATCTTTGACTTACGAAAAATTATTTCATTTGTACTTAAGTATGCTGACGTCGTGTTTGTATTTCTTCTTTTTATTTATGGAAATAAACAACATGTACGTATTTGTTTTTTAAACGGACTAAAGTTTAAATTATTTCAGAAGGTATTCGATAATGTTAATTAAACTATACGAATTATTGTGTCTCATAAAGTTTACATTTAGTTCATTCATTTATTGAACAGTCTTGTAATTTAAAGCCTTTTGGCCAATATTAAACAAATTACAAAATGCATAAAATAAATACTACTTGAATTTGAAAAACAAAATATAACTTAGAATATAAAATTAAATTAACTAGTAACTAATTACCTATAACGCTCAAATTGAAGTGCATCACAAAGTAGGCGATATGAAGGGAAATAAAAATAATGAAAAAAATTAAATATTGAATGATGTATACATATGTATGTAGGTCAGGCCAAATTGGAAGTTTTTTTTTTTTTTTGATAAATCACAATAAAATGCATAAATTGAAATAAATACTACTCCAAAGTAAATGTTAAAATGTATATAAAATAAAAATTGATCACATAAAATCATACATTTTATATTAACCAATAAATACACCAATAATTAATAAATATCACTCGTAAATGCAAGCATTAAGATGTCAAAGAAGATGTAAGATGTAAAGAATATCACCTACGTCAACTGCATATGATAGATAAGTCTATTACGAAATGTTGTGTATGATACATTAAAATTTCTAAGCTCATTTGGCAATGTATTATAGCTACGAGCTACTCTTACATTAAAAGATCGTGCTGTAAGATGGCAAAGTCTGGGGATAAACAATTGCCTTCTACGAACGGAATGACAAAATTTAAAAGATTCATATAGGAAACGCGGACATTGGTTAGAATATATTTTGTAAAAACACAACAGCAATCGTACATCGACAAATACAGGAAATGAACATCCCAGAAATTTAATCACAAAAGGTGTTATATGTACACGTCTCTTTAGAGAAAAGATGTAGCGAACAGCTCTGTTCAAAGATAATTGAAGGAGTTTCATATATTTTTGATTAGTAGCAGAGTATATCTCTAAGCAGTACATAATACTTGGCATAACTAGGGCATGAACCAGTTGCTTTTTCACATACAGCGGAAGCGACAAATTAGTTGTGTATAATTGCCTCAATGCGTAGTTAACACTTAAAACAACATGATTAATGTGCTTCTCAAAACGCAGCTTATCATCTAATAAGACTCCCAAACATTTCATGTCATTCACAAACTGTAAATTAGAACCATTATAAACTACTCGCAATGAAAGATATATAAAAAAAAATTCATGAGATCCATTAACAATTTCTTAATTAATAGAAATTAAAAAAACGCGTAGATACTAAGCTGCGCTAGATTTTGGCGATTTAAGATTTAAGTTTGTGAACCTATGTTGTAGGCCCTACGTGATGAAAGTCTCGTATCAGATGTCAGAAATTAAGTTATTTTTAGGATTGATCGCCTCGTTTCCGAATTATGAACAGATTTATATTTGACCGATTTGATAGATTGTTTTTTAAATTTTAGTTATATATTCTAAAAAGCTTAAGCTTTTGTTGCAAAATTAGCTTATTTTGACTTGTTTCGGAGTAATAGGCAGGTATGCATTTTAGTGATTTTTTTTTTTAATAATTTTTCGCCAGTTTTAAGATACAGTGCTGCTCACTTGAATAACACCCTCTTTAAATATTTTTCGAAGCTCGATTTTTTTTCCAAATAATAATTATAACGAACTGGTTGTGTTTTTATAAATCATATCAAGTGTGCTGCTTGGAGAATAACTCTTTTTACTGTTGATACACTTGCACTTACGTCAGCTTTTTCCTTGATTTTGGCAGCAGAGTCGTGTGAATTTGAGGCATATCTCAAAATAGTCCTCTTGTCAGCGGCTGTAATAGCACTTGCTGTTCAACCCTTCATATTATTTCCATAGCCTTTGGTGTCATGTAAATATGTCGATATAACTTTGCGACTTCTATTAGTTTTTTTGGCTATTTGATGAATAGAAAGTCCACACTCCTCGTAGGTTTTAATTTTGGTGCTTTCCTCGACACTCAAGGATGTAGCTCGGCCCATTTTACTTAAAATTGATTGTTTTATGTTTAACTGTACACAATTACTGTAATTCGATCTGATTTATGATGATATGCAAAAGACTTTTACACTTAAACTGATTACCACGTGAGGGGTGGTATTCGAACGGATCAGAAAAGAACACATTTTTCACTCATTTAAAAGAAAAGGGCGAATTAAAATAACGGAACACTTCCATGGCTTAAAATTTTTTGTAGGAGATGTGTGGAAGTAGGAGAAACAAATAAGTAAAAATTGAACCATTATGTGAACTGTACTTTAGTAGTAGTCACTATTATTAAATGATTAGGGGGGCGCTATTCAAGTGAGCGGCAGTGTATCTTGATGATTGGTCGTTCCATTTCCGAATCACAGACATATATATGTGTGTTAGCGATTTGTTTCATTTGATAATTTTTGCCACTGGAACATCATCAGTTCCCAAGCTTTCGATATTTTGGATAATTTTTTTCAACATTTTGGAACAAAGTTTGGCTTTGACATCCACTGACTCTTATATGCGCATATAAAAAATTTGAACTGCTATGAAATCCATTTCTGTGAAGTTATTTCAATCATCTTTCTACAAAGTGTAAAACAACGGGGCAGAAAATGCAAAAGACTAACTAACCCATTAGCTTTTTCGGTGACCATCAACACATTTATATTTGCTTAGGTTTTCGCTGTCAACAATTGTTTTCCTCTTAATGAAAGCAGAGCATGAAGTATTTTTTGACCAAATGTGTTTCGTGATGCTTAATGTTAACTGAGCGATGTCCACCTACTATCTGGCGTAGATATTTATAGAACTTCTTGAAATTTATCGCAGCCAATAAATTTGCCAGATCGTATCTTTTATTAGGAATATTGAACCAGAATTCTGTAATTCCTAATTCTTAGACTGAAGAAATATGAATTTTTGTCAATTCTGTTAGTCTGGAATGCTTTATAGTATTGGAAAAAACAAATCAAAAACCCTAATGGCACTTCCAATGGAAATGAATGATATGACCCGTACATTCTCAGGTTAATAACTTTTATACACTAACACTAAATTCAATCAAATTTGGAACACTTTAAGGGTTTGCTTAGGTGGGATCTGAATCTAAAAATCGACCCCATTGTCTTGCCCCTTCTTGTACCTAACATACGAGTACAAATTGAAAGATTTTTCAAAAATCAATTACTTTTTGTAATTCCTAATTCATAGGTCGTAGAAACTAAAATTTTTGTTCATTGCATTGGCTCTGCTCTGCAAAATTTAAAAAAATTGACCGATTAATTATGCCTTTCTGGAAGTTTCTATATGGATGACCGATTGAACTTGCATATTCTTAGGTTTATATCTTTTTTTCAGCACAGTAGGGTCTGAAAATGAAAACGTTTCTTCCGGTATTTCCCATTCACACAAAGTTATTTTCCGACTTTCAATTCTTTTCTTTTAACACCTTACTTATTTCGTTTTATTGTTTTGAAAATGTCATTTAACACAAATATTCATATCAATGATAATGGGCAAAATCGTCATGCCCATTCTGGTTTCCTCCATAAAATCTGACCGATTTTTCGAAAAAAACATGCTGTACCTTTTATATCAACACAGTAAAAATTTCCTAAGCCAATCTACTTTTATTTTAAGTATCCAATAAACCAAACGGCATATCGAAATATATCAGATATTCTAAATTCCTTCTGATCCGGTCTGATTGTTTTATATTTTATTTTAAAAATATTCTTAAATACAAAAAAGCTTGATTGGTAATTACATTGTGGTTGGAATAAGGATATATAAAAATTTTCAGCGATATAAAAATATTTTATAACTGAAATATAATGTTTAGAGATTCGTTGAAAATTCTGGTCATATGCTACGAAAAATGTACGATTTTGAAACACGGAGAACATGAAGATTTTATATATCCACCATATTAAGCTGTCAAAGGATAATATAACTATACAACATAACTTATAAGCTTCTAATCGTTTTCCTTATTAGTACCAATGGTAATTCCAGGCATCACTTTATTGACACTTGTTTACAGAATGCAAGGCAAGGCGTTGGGAAAGCGCGTCTTAGAACGCCAATTTCAAAAAATGTCATTATGTTTTGGTTCATTACACAGTTTGGTTTTATTACTTTTCACTAATAGAAGCACATCACATCTGTAACGCTTGCAGTCTCTTAGATCGATTTTGACGACAATAATCGCCCGTAATGCACGGAAAGTGCCTACGTTTGATTCCCTACTTTTGTAGTAAGTTTACGCGTTCGTCGTAGACGATCCATTCCGTTCGTGCTGTTAAACGATCCTTATTTGTAAATACGATAAATAACACTTCAGATGACAGGTATTTAAAAGCTTACAATCTTGCCAGACTGTCGGTTTAGGATCCATTAAATAGATAACCTTGTATATCAGAACAAATTAATTTCCTATAAAAGTAATACCCCACAATGAGTGTAGAACAACAATTTTGTCGCAACAACTATTTTTTTAAGTCTGTAGTGAGACTTGGAATTTGGTTATGTCGTAATATAACTTAGTTAAATAAATTTTTCAATATTTAAATCACGTATGAAGTGAGACTTGCATTTGGTTATGTCGTAATATAACTTAATTAAATAAACTTTTCAATATTTATGTCCTGAATTTATTGTAGGAACCATGTATTTAAGTACAACCCAATTATGAAGTTCTCTTTTAAGGTGTAATATTTTCCTTCCTTTCATGGAATAAATATTTTTAGCATTTTGTTTTCCTTTTCAATAATTCTTCTGCTGATGTTTAAGTTTATATGAATACATATTGAACAAGTTGAGGAAATTGTATAACCATATATGGTCCAAGCAGCTCGTTTATTGTATGAGCAGCAATTAATAAATATAATATAATAACAGTGATAGAAAATAAACAAAAATTATTATCTACAAATTGTTCTTATCTGTTTCCATATGCCAATTTTTCAGATAAGAACACTGCATATAACTCCAGTTGTATAAAAGCAACCGGCTATTAAAATGTATTTTTATTTACCAATAACAATCAAATTAGTGACAATCTGGATTAGTGACCACCGTTCTCAACTGGTGGAAGCAAGATATAACAATGAGTTTGTATAACGAAGATGAACTTGTTGCTCCCTCTTGGATTAACGAAGAATTTCTGGAGACGGTTTTATCTAAATACGAAAATAACAAGGATGTAGATGTACGTTTATTCAGTTTGTTGCAGAAATATTAATGGGAAATTATTTGGAACATTTGCAGATTATAAAATTTGATATGACGCCGGCAAGTATGAAAGGAGATCATTATGGCAGCATAATGTTTAGATGCAAAGTCAGCTATCGATTTGGAAAAGCAGCCATCACAATGCAGAAATCATTGATTATTAAAACTATACCCACTGAGGAGGGTATGAAGCGTGACATGTTAATGCAAACTCGATTATTTGAGACGGAGATTGAAATGTATGCAACTTTGCCAAAGATAGAGAAAATTCTAGCCGAATGTGGAGAACCCACAAGATTGGCGGCAGAGTAAGCAAAAACAAATTTTAGTTTTAACATTTACACTTTTACATTTTTGGTCCTTTATTTGATCCTTTTTTTGGTATATATTTATATATGCTTTTAATACAATCTCGCACACTTGGCTCTTTATTTTCATACAGACTCATTTATCATTCCCTGTCACCACATAAGGTGCTGGTACTCGAAGATCTTTGCGAAGCTGGTTATAATACGGTGCGAGGTCGTTATCTTACCGAGGATGAAATTAAAGCTGTCTATAGTAAAATTGCCAAATTACATGCTGTCTCCTACATGTTGGGCCACAGTGACAATCACGAAATTGTGACCAAGTATCAGGATGGAATATTCTCCGTCTCTGCACCAATTATGGACGAAGTATCGGCTAATGGCATACGAAATTTTATTGAAATGTTATCATGTCATGATGAGTTCGAAATTTATTTGGAGAAACTTAAACGAATGCAAGGACATGTGCAACAGGGCTGCAAAGATCTGTTTCGAGCTTACCAATTGAATAAAGGCAAACGTGATATTTTCGTTTTGAATCATGGCGATTTCCATATGAAGAACATGATGTTCAAATTTAACAAGCAGAACAAAATTGAAGATTTAATAATGGTAGATTACCAGGCCAGTTGTTATGCTCCCTCAACCATTGATATGGTCTATTCGCAGTATACGATGCTGAGCTCGGAATTGAGATTAAAGCGAAATCAATTAATGCAATACTATTTCACAGAGTTCACAAGGATGTTGAAGAAAGTTAATTATCAAGAAGAATTACCTAAATTTTCGGAATTTCAAATATCTGGATTGAAATATAGACACTTTTGTAAGTATGCATGTACTCCAGGATGGAATATCTAAAGGAAAGTAATTTTGGAACATATATCATAATTATATACTTCGAAAACCAGTATTGTAACGACTCATATTAAGCTCAAGGAAACTGCCAATGCATTTCAGTGATAATAAAATATTATGTATACGAATTCCTTACGGATATGATTCTTTGTCTTGGCAGAATCATTTAGCTTTATTAGATTCCATCCATAAAAATACTTTATATCATGATGTTAACGATTCACTTTTGCATCGAATTTAAATTTGAATTTGATAACGGCTGAGTTTATTCGTCCGAAATACTTTTCCGTCTGCTTTCAGTAATATATTTTATTTAACTTTTTAGCTATATTTTTAATAGCCACTTTCTTACCTATGATTGTTGGAGTTTTGAGTAAACCTGTGGAAGAATTAAAGGAAACGGATACAAGGAAATTTATCGAAAGTCCCGATATGAAAGCCATGGCTTATCGTACGCCAGTGTTTGTCGAAACCATCCGTCAGTTGTTGCCAATATTGTTAAGTGAGGGATATCTTGATTAAATTTTGTGTTAAAAATGTAAATGTAAATTATTTAAAGACTAACTTAAGGTAATGAACGATAATATTTTAGAAAATATATTCTGTTAAAAAAGTACTGGGAATTGGTCAATAATATACGTAATTGTAATTGTAATTTATTCAAATTTATTAAATTGTCCTTAGAACTAATACTCCTATGCCAGATAAAAATGCGATTGCCAATATATTGTTTAAATGCACTTTCCGCAAATGACTTCAATACTCTTTGTTACGTGCTCTTAACACGGCACTAATGCTGATCTCCCAGCTGCTCAGATATCTCAGTCGGACTCAACCCATTCAGCCTTAGTGCAGGAACGAAAACCAATAAATGGTACAAAATATGAACAAAGAAAACTACACTCAAAAACATTTACTTCGGAACTGAATGTTTTGTTTCCATACTGTACCCGCCCTTCCATAGTCCTAGATTTCTGCATACCAATAGCCACAAGTTCACGACATTACCTCATTACCTGCCTCTGCACATAGCCCACTCCAACAATCACTTTACCACATCATTGTTTTTTACGCACTAAACAAAATACATTTATTGATTTATTTTTTGTTTTTTGTTTTTCTTCATTTAAACTCTATTAACAATTACACTACTAACACTAATACCAGTTATAAGGAGCGTTTCATATTTATAAGGCCACCCATAAATATGCTTTATTTATGTAACGGTAAATTGTTTGTTACTATGATGTTCTATCAAAATACGTCGTTATTATTTCTCTTTTTCTTCTCAGAAAATGTGTGATCGCGATCATTTAATTTTCGATGCAGATGCGGTTTTGTTTTGAAACTCCTTCGTCTTCAGAATTTATGTTTGATATGCTGCGGCCTTCCGGATTTTCGAAAATTTCCAGTGTGGGCGTTGGACAATTGGGCACAACCTCAACTGAAACATTAGCTGGCCCCCGTATCTTGGCTGTTTTCAACGGCGGTCAGAAAACTGTGAATCCCTTGTCTGTGCGTAGACATTAAAAAAATCCCAGCACAAGAAAACTCACATTCTTTCTCCCATCTAATTCCACTTATTTTTGTGTCACTCTTAGATCGTTCAATCTGTTTGAATATTGCACTGAATCTTAGATATTGTAGACATTTCCGTCCGGCCCCAACCAATCTTTTATCCGGGTCACACCGTCTTCTCCCGCGTTCTCTGGAACAATAGCCGGCCAGTTAAACAATCCCGAGTGTAAATAGCAAAGGGGTCACCGGCCCAACGATAAAAAATTGGAATCCATCATGATTTTCCTGGCCATCTTTACTTTTACTTTTCTTATTTTTTTCTTTTCTTTGCGCTATTTTGTTGTAATGAAAATTTGGTAGTTAAATTGTCAATTTCTTCAACCAACAACCCTGTTTTTGCAGAACTCAACATTTCTGTAACTGATATGCTGACAACACCGTCGATATTTATTGCCATATACCTGACAATATTGGCCCTTTTCCACTGCGTTCCTATTATGACATATGCGGCCAACGTTGTTTAGTGCTATAACATGTGTGAGTATTTTCTTCATCAATTAATATAATTTTAAGCTGATTCTTTTTCACTTGCATCATAGACATGCGCCTTTGGCGAACAGTTCGTACGTATGCCTCTCAGTTGCAAGTGACTCGCGTCTTCTTTTAGGTCTTATATTGACTGAAAATGGTTGCTTCGAAGCTGTAATTTGAGTTTTGGAAAGAGGAAAGTTCGATGATATTTGTTGAATTTTTGACCAGAAATTCGTTTGCAATGATAGCCTTGTGAGATGTGAGTGTATTATCGGCAAAATAAAACTCAATGCTCATAAAATCACTGCGTGATTGTTTGAAAACTGGATCTAATTTAGCTGTTTAATTTTTCATAATACCGCTTAATACTTTGAGGGCAATGAAATGAAATAGATTTTAATTAATAGACAAAGATTTTGTGAAAAAACAAATATTTGGCTTTTTGAACACTTTAGTATGTATCCGAGTATGAGCATGTTAGGTATATAATTGAACTAATTGTTAAATTTTATTAAAAAAAAAACGTTTATTACAATATTTGTTTGGGATTACTTTGATTGTACATTTTTCAAACTAAACAGAAAAAAACGATTTTTCGGTTTTTGAGAAATGTCAAGAAAAGCGGCTTATTTATATTCACAAAAAAGTCAAAAATGCTACTAGCTCTGATTCATAAAATATTTCAAATAGAATGAATTCTGGTCTATTTTACGCACACTTATCTGTGTAGACAGTGGTTGTATTTTATATATCTTATCAAAAGGAAAAAAACTTAAAATTGCTATCTGCCAATATTTCTTATCTATTCTTATTTGGTGATACTTCAAATAAGCTCGGACAATGCTAGTTGTATAAAAGGAACCAGCGATAGAAAGCATAATTTCATTTAATAACAGCAATCTGAAGCATTTTAATTAGCAGTTAACCCAACAGAAACGAAAATATAACGATGAGTTTGTATAATGAAGATGAACTTGTAGCTCCTTCGTGGATTAATGAAGATTTTTTGAAAACGGTTTTAATTAAATACGAAAATAAACAAAATGTAGAGGTATGTATGATCATTCAGTAGCAAAAGTATTGAATGGAAATTATTTTTGAGTATTTGCAGATTATCAAATTCGATACGAGTCCAGCGAGCATGAAAGGTGATCATTATGGCAGCATAATGTTTAGATGTAAAGTCAGCTATCGCTTTGAAACAGCAGCCAGCACATTGAAGAAATCATTGATTATCAAAACCGTACCTATTGAGGAAGGACAAAAGCGTGAAATGTTAATGCAAACACGATTATTTGAGACGGAAATCGAAATGTATACGACTTTGCCAAAACTTGAGAAAATTCTAGCCGAATGTGGGGAACCAACAAAATTGGCGGCAGAGTAAGTACGCGCAGGCATTTGGTCAAAAAAAGCTATTTCTGTTCTACCACTGAAAGTCGCAAATGACAATTTACAAACTTAAGCGACTATTGGCTTGATAAACAAATCGATCAATCGGATCTATCATCTTATCGAATTTAGATAGTAACTTTGCATTAGCTCGTCTGGAGCCTATTACCGTCTTTTAAAATAGATGTAGGCCTTGTTTCTGCTTGTTTAGTGGACTCCCTTTTTAAATACTTACACTTTTGTCTTCTTATTTTCATGCAGCATCTTTTACCATTCCCTGGCACCACATAAAGTGCTTGTGCTCGAAGATCTTTGCGAAGCTGGATATAACGCGGTGCGAGGTCGTTACCTCACCGAGGAAGAAATCAAAGTTGTCTACAGTAAAATTGCTAAATTGCATGCTGTCTCTTACATGTTGGGTCATAGTAACGAACACGAACTTGTAACCAAGTTTCAGGAAGGCGTCTTCTCCACGTCTGCACCATTGATCGAAGAAATATTAGCTAATCGTATACGAAATTTCGTCGAGTTGTTATCGTCTCACGATGAGTTTGCAATTTATCTGGAGAAAATCAAACTAATGGAAGGACATTTGCTACAGGCCTGTAAGGAATTGTTCCAAGCTTACAAGTTGAACAATGGCAAGGGCGATATTTTCGTTTTGAATCATGGCGATTTTCATATGAAAAACTTGATGTTTAAATTCAGTAAACAGAACAAAATAGAGGATTTAACAATGGTAGATTACCAGGCCAGTTGTTACGGTCCTTCAACCATTGATATGGTTTACTCGCAGTATACTATGCTGAGCTCGGAATTAAGGTTAAAGCGACATCAATTAATGCAATATTATTTTACGGAGTTCACAAGAATCTTGAAGAAAATTAATTGTCAGGGAGAATTGCCTAAATATTCAGAATTTCAAATGGCTGGATTGAAATATAGACATTTTAGTAAGTATACGTTAAAAATATAAAATGGGAATGTATTCTAAGGCGAAAGATATATTAAGGAAACTGCATAAGAGCAGGGCCTGCCAATGCGTTTCTGTAGTGATAAAATATTATACATATATATATGAATTCTTTATGGATATGATTCCTTGTCGTGAATGTGTCGCGTCGAAGTGGAAGAGTAAGTTCCGTTTATTAGAATCTAATTCAATCGAATTCAAATTCAATTTCTCTAACGCCTGAACTTATGTATTTCAAATTCTTTACCATCTTAGACCACACACTGTACATTTCAGTACTTCATATTATTTACAATTTCAGGTATATTTGTAATAGCTGCATTCTTACCCAAGATAGCTGGTGTTTTGTCTAAACCTATAGAAGCACTAAAGGAAATAGATACAACGAAACATTTTGAAACTCCCGATATGATCGCCATGACCTACAATGCGCCTGCGCTTGTTGAAGATTTACGCCAGCTGTTGCCAGTATTATTAAGTGAAGGATATCTTGATTAACTTTTGTTTTAAAAACTTAAATCTGTCATTCAAAGACTAACTCGGGGTTATTGTTAATAATAGAAAATATTTAACAAGCAAGCGTTTTATAGTAATGCCCATGTTACGGGTGGGGCCACAGTATCAATTGAAAAGTATCGATACTGTGTTTCGTTTAAATACGCGAAGAAAAGTATCATAATGCTTCTGAATGGAAAGAAGAAGAAGACTAATGTCATTAGAAACAATACAGGGATAGGTGCACGAAGTGCTTCCAACTTGACGCTGCTATTATATGACGTTTTAACAAGACCTGGCACCATCCCGTCCAGGGTTTATTTTACAAAACAAAGTTTCCAGCCCCACTTCTTTACAATAATGTCCATCATATTTTCAGTATTTTCCAATGGATTTTCTATATGATTCATTATGGTCAACGCCTTAATGGTAGTTCTTCGACGAGAATGGGACAAGAGACCGTCACGTCACATTCGTGCAGCGTGTGAAGACTTTCCAGACAGACTTGACAGACAGGTATTATCTATGCTAAACGTGCTTCGAATAATAACGTATTTTTAATAAAATTTTAAATGTTTTTACGATATACTAAATTTTAAAATAAGAAAAAATTAAAATTGATAAAATTACAGCATTTTTAATTAGTAACACTTCGAGTGCCGACAAATATATAAGGAAATTATTTCGGAATACAACATTTGTGAAGAATATTCCCACATTAAAATATTCACAGGACAAATTGGCGACTAATTATGACTCGAGAAAGCAGGAATTATATACATCATTGATTTTGGACAAATTTGTGTTTCAAGTACCGGTAGGAGAATGACAATTCAGACATTCTTCATTCGTACAACTAAATTTGTTAAAAGCACAATACTAAATTACTACAATTACTAAATTATTCTGAAATGGGTGTATTTGAATGAAAGATCTTTTTAAAATCGTAAATCGTTAGGTATTAATTTCGATTTTTCGCTAATATGAGTTGGAATAATGTTGGAAGAAAATATTGCTAACGAGTAACCCGACAAAAAAATATATATATTTGAAGATGTCGGAACCAAAATATATAAACATATTTCTGAAAATCATACGGCCGAGATGTATATATTTTATTAATTATATTTTAATAATTTTTAGTTAGTCAAAAAATCTTGAATAAAATCTTGTACATATTTTGGACTTAAAGAAAAAGCTATGTAAAAATATCAAAATTTCCGCAAAATTTTCTTTAAATATTTCAAAATTGTTTTAAATATTCCATGGGATCAAGAGAATTCCAGCAAATAAAAATGCTCGTTAATACACTTCATTTAAGAAATTTCAAAAATTCATCTTTTGTACATCACTCGCGTTGAAATTCGAAGCGGCATGTGAAGTATCGATTCATAAATTTGGAAACATTTTATATTTTCTTTTAAGTTCTTACACCTTTAAGCTCACATTAAAATTTTAGGGTAGATTCTTAGAAGTTGTGGAGGAAATACTACATATTGAAAACATTGAATGAATAGGCAATTACGCTTTACAATTCTTATATTTCGGCTTTTTAATCCACCTTACATAGTTCAGTAACAACCTTTCTCAAAGAATTTTGAGTGAAATATTCTTGGATATGATGTAATTTTAATAATCTTCTAAGTGCCATTAAAATTGCATAAAAAGTACATTCCTTACATGAAATATAAAACATTAATGCTAGAGCTAGTAAATTATCTTTAATTTCCATATATAAATATGAAAAAATTTTAAAAATCAGTACACTCATGCTTACTAAAAATTGGAGAAGTAAAAAAAAAAATGTGTTTATACTACATAGTTTCGCAAAACAAAGTAGTTGTTTCTTGCAACTACGTCTGAGGGAGTCTAGTTCGTAGCCTGAAGCAATTAAAGTAATTTTATAAAAAAAACTACAGATTGCTACACCCCAAAATAGTCATTTGGCACTGTTTTTAGATATGAAACCGTTAAAATCGGCAAAATGACGAAAAGTTGTCGAAGTTGGTAGCTCCAGTCCCACATTGTAAAATCAGCTGATTAACACTTGTGTTTCTTTATTATAATTGCTCTTTGAAAAATTTCCCCTTATAAAGATTGCTGTGTGAATTAACTGCAAAAATGGTTAATGCTAGTTCTGACCTGTTTTCACTTTTAATTTTATCTAATAATAGTGAAATAAAGTTCCTATCATTTGTGAAAAAGAATTTGAATTCTTTGTGTTGATTTCATATTCCGTTGGTCACTGATTATATAAAATTTCTTCCTCATCATATGGAACTTTATATGTGGGCAACTTTTATTGTACCTTCGCTCGGAGTTTGCTTACTCTCTTTGCTAGTTCATGTACTCTCTTCATCGCATTGTTTACTTTAGCATCCAACTGTTGTATTTAGCATTACCGTTGAGATTTTCCAAAAGTATCACAAAATGGGGATGGATGGATTAAAAAAAAGTGCACACATTTTTATTGCGTTTTACAAATTTTTTTTTATATGTTTGTGCGTCAAAAAAACAAAAACAAAACAATTCACTAAAATGAAAAATATTTTTATTATAATAAATTCAAAAAAAAAAATTTTAAATCTAAATTTAAAATAAATTTAAAAAAAGCGGTCAGTTCATATTTAGTCATTATCGAAATTTTTTTCTACAAATTAAGAACTGACAACCTTCTTTACCTTTAACCTGTTAGTTAATTTATTTTTCATTAGTCACAATATTTTTTTTCATATAAATTTTGATACAATGGTTCATTCACATTTTTTAACATTCCAGTACAGTGTATTCCAGTACATTTCAATCAGAGTTTACAGCTGTTTCGGCTCAGACGCTGGTTGTTTATGTTTTTGTTTTTTAGCGAGCAGGACCGAAGTCGTCGGCTCGGAACTGAGTTTTAAACTTAGCTGTTTTAAAACTTGTACTTCATACTGCTGCAATATTCAAAACAAATCGAAGTACTTTCAAAATGAGATGATATATAGAGTAGCCTCACTGTATAGATCACGGAACAGGGTTTAATTATGGAGTTTCGGGTGACTCTCAGTTTTTTGTAGTCCCGGAAACTTTAAAATAATGTAACTAAGCCACTTTTAACACGATCAAAAAATATTAAAAACGGGACAAAAAGATGAATGATTGAGTCTTCCAAATATGTAAATACTTTTAAAAGCGTAACTAATATTTGCGGAGAATTTTTTTAAGTTCAAGGTTGGTACTCTTATATAAAATGCATGCAAATTCTGCAAATCAAATTCCGTTTGCATAAAATTTCCGTTGCTGAAGTTTGCAACTGCTGAAGATTTCGATGGCACCATAAAACGAAAAATACGTTTAATCTACGCTTCAAACGGAATGTGCAAATGCAACATTTGACATTTCAGACTGACGCAGTATTGTTCCTGAATAATTAAAATGTTTGATAATCGCTTACAGCTGGAATTTTGACATTTGGTGAATTAATCAATAGAGGGATCTACTGTCGAAAATTGGCAAATTTTTGATTTAAAAAATTGAATTAAATTAGGCAGCGTTATCGGAAAAACATGCAACACCCTTCAAATGTGTTCAATTTATAAATCAGTACGTAAATATGCGTCAAATGCCAAGAAAATACAGGGTGGCGCACGAATAATTGTCAATGGGCGCCGTTATTTACAGACGTTGAAGGAGTTTTTTTAATTGGTTTTTGGTAATTGGTTTCAGCAAGATGAAGCAACTGCACACATAAACAAACAGGTTATGGCGGAAGCCCAATGCAAATTCCCGAACAAATTAATATCCAGAAACTCCACTTTCCACTGGCCCCCAAGGCCATCTAAGCAGACTACACCAGACTTTTTATTATAGAGTTATGTCAAGCAAGAGGTGTATTTGACTGAATTGAAGCACTCGATTAAAAAATAACAGAGACGATCCCGTTTTCTACCCTTCAGGCCGCAATGAATAATTTTCTGCTCAAGTGTTACATACTCGTATGCGTGAACAAGTGTGGAGGTTATTTACAGTTTATCATCTACAAAACCAGTTATTTACATAAAATAAAATTAAATTTTCTGTACGAGTACAATAAAAAACCATATATGAAATACATTGATTAAAAAAAAGTTATTTGAGTTTCTTATTGCACCACAATTGGTGCGCCACCCTGTACTTTATTGTAATAAAAACAATTTAAAGAGAAGATTTTTAAGCTACCGCCTATCATTACGTCATACAGCCGCCGCCGGCAATTTTGTATCGGATTCAAACTCTGATTTCAAAACCATTTACTTCAAATAGGGCTTCATTTGATTTGGTACTGGTAAATTTTCTATCAGTATTATTTGTTCTGATCAAAACTTAATGGTAGAATTTTTGGGAAAAGTTTAATATATTGTTTTTTATAGTAATAATTGTAAGTACTAAGATCATTTTTTTACTAGGTGTTTAGCATGCCTCAATAACCTTAATTTTTTTAATGTAGTTTTCCAGCTCTGTTAGATATTTATTTATATTCCTCTGAAAATTTTGAAAAAAAATTGATAATGCAGTAAAGAAAATGTTGCGATACAGACCATTGCTCGAAGACTGGATATGCGACAGACTTACTATGCGGCGGAAAGCCTTGAATTGAAAGCTTATGTTTCGCAGCAACAAAAATGGTTTGAAATTCCTTGGCCTTTGAATCGATAATAGTCGTCTTGTTATATTGTTGAAAAATATATATGTATGTATGTATGTTGCTCAATTTTTTTTAAAGTGGCAAAAGCTGCATAGTTTAAACAACAATCAAGTTTGGACATTGTTTAAACTTCAACAGTTTAGACAAGAATATGGAACATTATGTTTTGAATATGTGAATTTGAATTGAATTTATACAAATTGTTATTTAAAACGTATCTTAACCATCTTAAAACTTGCCGTTTGTATATTAAAATGTACCTTTTATATCTTAAAACTAACTTTATACATCATAAAGTGTACTTTTATATCATAAATTACTATTGTGAGTAAATAGTTTGCCTGAACCTTGATACATATCTGGTTGATTAGAGGATCCCTAAGTGGTACCAAAAGTGGCAAGCCGGTCAAAAAAGTATCAAATTGGCATAAAGTTAACGTTGATTGTATTGTATGCGCAATCTTCGAATAGCAGGACCAATAATCGGTTGGGAGGACTAAGCATATACAACACATTCAAAATTTTGCTAATTTAGTTTCACTTGTTCTTCTAAAGCTCCCACTGTGCAGAGAGGAGTATGTTGCAAAAATTTTGAGTCATTAGAAGAGATAAGTCTGCCTTGATCACAGCTATCATTATGGCCAGTGAGTGCCTTAAATATTTCACAACAATGTGCATTGTCTTACAAGTGAAATTACAACAAACTTATCGAAGGGGAAACAAACTAAAAATTACAGTCTTCCAATAGTTCTTATCTATCCCGATGTGGCAATTCTTCAGATAGGTGCATGACGTATAAAGTCATTTGTGCAAAAGCAACTGGCTTTAGAAAGTGTATTCTATATATTGGGCCACAGTGAAAAATCATGAAATCGTGACCAAATATCAGAGTGCCATCTTTTGTCATTCTGCTCCCATGCTTAAAGAGATATCAACTACGGGCATACGAAATTTCGTAGAAATGATATCGTGTCATGAAGAATTTGGTATTTATATGAAAAAATCCAATCTAATGCAGGATCATTTGCAGGAAGCCTGTAAGAGTTTGTATCCAGCCTATAAAAGGATCAATATCAAAGGTGACATTTTCGTTTTGAATCAAGGCGATTTCCATATGAAAAACTAGATGTTTAAATTCACTAAGAAGAAAATAATGGAAGATTTAATAATGGTAAATTATCAAATCTGTTGTTATGCACTTTCGACCATTGATATGGTGTATTCGCAGTTTATGATACTGACTCCGGAATTAAAGCGACATCAGTTAATGCATTGCTATTTTACGGAGTTCGTAGGGACGTTAAAGAAAATCAATTATCGAGGAGAGTTGCCGAAGTTTTCTGAATTTCAAATGGCTGGATTAAGTTATAGACACTTTGGTAAGTATAAATTTACAATGGAAAATGAAAGTATGGATGGCCTGAAAAGTGCCAAAGATTTGAAAAAATTGAATTTGGTACAAAAAAAAAAAAAAAAAAAACAATAATAAATAATGATGATGCCGGCAAATCTATGGAGGAACTAAAGGAAATGGATGGCACGAAATATTTCGAAAGTCCCGATATGACCGCTCTGAGCTATTGTACTCCTGCCTTTGTAGAAGATATTCGCCAATTATTGCCAATATTGTTAAGTGAAGGATATCTTGATTAAATTTTGTTTTAAAAAGTAAACTATTGCTAAAAGACTAACTTAGGTTATTGATGATAGCAGAAAATATTTAATAAGAAATTCTGTTATAACGCCGGCTTATCCATTTTTCGGTTTCAAAAGTAAAATTAAATAAAATATACATAAATATATGATTTCGATGAAACTTTTATTTCATTATAATGCTTGGACCTTGCCATTATATACGAAATGGAAAGTCACTTAAATGTCCGCCTCTGGATTGATTGCAGCAGTGGTTCCTTTTGAGGTAGGTTTCGAACACTTTTTCGCACATTTCGGGAGCTATCTCGGCGACAACTTGACCAATGTTGGTTTTCAAATGTTCCAACGTATGGAGATTATCCGCATAAACACGGTTTCTGACGTAGCCCCACAAAAAAACTCTAACGGCGTCAAATCGCATGATATTGGTGGTCAATTGATCTTGGTAGCCAAAATGTGAAATTAGGCTTTCTGGAAACTTCTCGTGCAACAAAGCCAAAATCAGTAAAGTTGTGTGGCTTGTGGCACTGTCTTGTTGAAACCACACATCATCCAGTTTATAATCTTATGCGCTAAAATAAGAATTCGAATTTATGTTTTATCGATTTTTTGTAAATATTGAAGTCATTGTATTGTATAAGTCCCTTTTGGGTCTGATTGGATAATACATTTGTATTTTATCAGTTTTTTTTTAATTTGGAGATAAAATATAATTTTGCCAACATTTGAAAGCCTGATCCAATTACCTTAAAAATTGTCAATAATTAAGTCGTTTTCGTGATTGGTAGCAAGGTTTCTGAGGTATCGTGATTTTTCAATTTTTTCCATATTTTCTCATTTTGTTGTTGGCGTCGTATTTGAACAAAATTTGTCTTTGAAAGTATACAAATACATTTTGTTATATTCGATCATTTTTCTTTTGCAATGAACGGCCCTACTGTACGCATATTTTTTCGACCGTCTCTTCTTCAAGAATAACATAGGCGTATTATGTGTCTGTTTGTAACAGATATAAAACTTTCTTACTTACACAAGGACATTTCTTGTAGCGGGAATGCCCATTTAGTGGCTTCAAGACAAGGTCTGGCAATCAGCTGTTAAATACCTGCCATCTGAAGTGTTACGTATTTAGTGAAAGGTTTGCCATTTACGAATATGCGTCGTTTAATAATCGAATAACGTGTAAAAATAGTTAAAACTCACTACAAAAATGGAAATTATTACGTAGGCAATTTTTGTGCATCATGGAGTTATTATAGCCGTCATAATCAACCTATTGTGCAAGGAATTGACAAGATTATAAAGAAATTTGAAGAGACTAGAAGCGTTACAGATGTGGTTAGGCCTGTGGCATAATCACAATTTATACTCTGTCTAAAAAATCACTTCTGTTAGTGAAAGTGTGGTGGATAATCCGAATTTGTTACCGTCAATTCAAATCGCTATGGTCGCATCATAACCGACTTTTCTTGGCCTGCATTTGAAGATTATGAACTGGACGATATGTGGTTTCAACAAGACGGTGGCACAAGACACACAACATTGTCTTTATTGAATGTGAAATTTCCAGAAAACGTAATTTCACGTCTAGGCGGCGTCAATTGGCCACCATTATCATGCGATTTTGTGGAGCTACGTCAAAGATAGTTTTTACGTGTACATATATTCATTAAAAGTTGGAGCATTCGAAAGTCAATATACGATACGTTACCGGCCGAGATACCGGCCGAAATGTGCGAAAAAGTGGTCGAATACTATCTCAAAAGGATCTACTGCTGTAATCAATCCTGAGACGGTCATTTAAAACACATTGTATTTCGTACACAATGGCAAGGTCCAAGTATTATAATGAAATAAAAATTTCATCGAAATCATAGTTTTGTGCGTGTTTTATTTAACTTTACTTTTAAAACCGAAAAACCGCACAAAGCATATTCATTTCACGCATTAATTTCCCGCACATAAAGTGCACTTTAACAGAAAATTCTACTGTACATGTAAAAACATGAACTCAACGCCTTATGCCTTTGTGAAATTTTGTTCTATTGTCTATTTTTATACACTTCTTTTTCTATATATTCCACTGTGTAATATGTAGTTTGAGACATAAATTAGAACTTTACAATTACACAGTCAGTCAGTGACTGTATTGGAAAAATTTGAACAATTTGGCTGATTTTGCAAGTGAAATCAAAACAATCTTATCGAAAGAAAAATAAACTAAAAATCATTTTCTACAAATATAGGGTGATTTTTTAAACTTTAAGTTTTTCAGGTTGGCAGCACTGGTTGGTAATGGCGTCCAAATGTCATCTGTCAAATTGAAAAGTGTACAGTATACTCTGCCGTTTCATCATGGAAAGACTAACAAACGATCAACGATTGCAAATCGTTGAAATTTATTATCGAAATTCGTGTTCTATGACAAATGTCCATCGTTTGATATGACCATTTTATGGTCGTCATAATCGACCTGTTGAATCAAAAATTTGTGCTTTTATCTCCAAATTTCACAGCAAATTTACTTTGTTGGGCATTAAACCATCGACTCGCATGCGTAGAGTGTGTACCAAAGAAAATATTGCAGCCGTAGCGACCAGTGTTAATGACGATCGTGAAATGTCAATTCGTCGCCGTTCTCAGCGATTGGGCGTGTGTTACTCAAAAACAAGGATTTGGGTTTGAAAGCCTATAAAATTCAACTCACGCAAGAATTGAAGCCAAATGACCTACCACAACGTCGGTTTATTTTTCTTCAAAGACGACCGTGGAAGAAACGTTACCGTCAACGGAGTACGATATCGAGCCATGATAAGCGATTTTTTTTTGCCCGAATTGGCTGAGTTGAACTTGGTTGACATGTGGTTTCATCAGGACGGTGCAACATGCCATACTGCTCGTGAAACAATGGATATGTTGAGGGATGAATTTGGTGAGCAGCTTATCTCTCGATTTGGCCCTGTGAGTTGGACAAGCCGAACACTATTGAAGCCTTACAGGATAACATAACACGCGTTATTCGTGCAATACATGCCGAAATGCTCGAACAAGTGACGGAAAATTGGACCTTCCGAATGGACATTTTGAGACGGAGCCGCGGACAAGATTTATATGAAATTATTTTTAAAAATTAAATGGCAAAGACCAATTTATCGATTCCAATAAAATTTTTAATATATGATGCAAATTTGAGTGTTTTATTCGATTTTGGAAAAAACTACGATTAAAAAATCACCCTTTAGTTCTTATCTACGCTCATATGCCAATTATTCAAGTTATTCAGGTAGGTACTACACTCTAATTGTATAACTAGCTCTAATTGCATAAAAGGGATCCGTGATAGAAAATATGTTTTTATTTAACAATAGTCATCCAAAGCAATTGAAATAGTCGTCACTTCAACGGTTGAAACGAAAATAAAATCATGAGTTTGTATAACGGAGATGAACTTGTAGCTCCTTCATGGATTAATGAAGATTTCCTCGAAACTGTTTTAACTAAATACGAAAATAACGAAGATGTAGAAGTAAGTTCATTAACCCTTTGTCACTGTTTATATTAGATCTTAATTGGAAATTGTATTAATCTATTGCAGATTATCAAATTCAATATGACTCCGGCGACTATGAAAGGTGATCATTATGCTAGTATAATGTTTAGATGCAAAGTCAACTATCGCATTGGAAAAACTGGCGACTCTATACAAAAGTCGATGATTATTAAAACTATACCCATTGAGGAGGGTCAGAAGCGTGACATATTAATGGAAGCTGGTTTATTTGAGACCGAAATTCAAATGTATACGGAAACATTGCCAAAAATTGAGAAAATTCTAGCTGAATGTGGCGAACCCACCAGGCTGGCGGCAGAGTAAGTAGGCGCATGAAGTTTATTAGCGTAAAGCCGATCTTAAATTGTGTGCAGTGTCATACGTTTATAGCCAATATGTTTATAACGAAATACGCTTAGAGCAGTGTTTTTCTAAGGTCTCAATGACTCTGCAGCAATTTTCCACAAGAAATGCTGTGTTTGAAACTTTAAAACTTTATTCACAGCGTCTACTTTTGTTTTGCTCCCTTTGAAGAAATTTTTGTACGTAAAACATTTAGACGAAATAATTTCATAAGGACACTAGTAGTCACACACTAATTATGAATCGAGCTATCAGTTACAAAGGAAGTTAGAAAATCTGAAAAAGGTTCTTTTGATAGCGAATCAGGCATTGATGACCAAAATGGATGAGTAGATGTCAAAGAATATATTAAACTTGAACACAAGCTATTTTGTTGCCTTCCAATCAAAAAATTGGACTTCAGTGAGTCTCATTTTAACGAATCTTCAGCATTGATTATTTTTGCATGTCATAGAAGGCATGTTTAAAATGATTTGTTAAATGTGCTCTGTTTTGTTTGATAACCAGTTGTCATTTCAAAGGTAATTCCATTATGTCTGCCTAATGGAAACCCTTATTTCTATTGGTAAAGAAACTGGGTTAGCCGGTTTTCACAAATTTCTGTTGAACTTTTCACCAGCAAAATCGTTCACCATAGACAGTAACAGATAAGTAATCACTTGGTACCAGGTTTGGTGAAGATGAATGCATAAGAATCTAACAAACAAGCTTCCAAAACTTCTGATGAGTCACAATCGATGTGTGTGGACTGGCATTGTCCTGACGGACCACAATTCTTCTCCTATTGACCAAAGCTTGCGGCCCCTGTGAGATTATTTATTTCAGACGTTTTAATTGTTGACGGTACAGGTCCAAATTAAGTATTTGGCCATAGAGGATGAGCTCATAGTGGCACGCCACACCGCAAAATCTTCCTGGCCGTTAACTATGGCTTAATCACCGCTTGCGAGGGCTTACCATTATTCGAATGCGAAGGCTTTCGCTTAATCTTGTCGTAAGGGATCTATTTTTCATCACCAGTAACCTTCTTTTGCTGAAATGGGTCAATTTCGTAGAAATTCGGTCTACAGTATGTTTTCGCATTAACTCGTGTGGCATCCGCTTCATCATCGACCTTCTTTTTGTATCTAAACTTATTCAAGTAGTTCCAAATAGCTTTTTTGTGGGACGTTTAGCTCCTCAGCAATGGAAACAGTGTTTATATGACGTTTGGACACGATGATTTTCCCTATTTTTTTGTCGATGCCTGCATCGTTGGGTTGGCGGGCTCATGAAGTTTTAGTCCCTATGAATCACTTCGACGGGAAGCGTCACGCATTTTACGAGAACTCTCGTTCATATATTGCTACTAGGTGACTATATTGTGCTGAATATAGACTACGGCGAATTAGTAAAGCTCCGAGTGCTAATTTAATTAAAATATAGGTAAAGCGTTTTGAAGAGACCGGTTCAACATTTAAACCACAAGAAAATGGTCGCCCAAAAACATCTAGGACCGAAGACAATGTTGAGAGAGTTATAGAGTCAGTACGAGGAAATCCACAAATGTCGACTCGCAAGAGATCGTCTGTCTTACAATTATCGCGACGAAGTTTGCAACGAATTTTTACATTGGATCTTAAACTGCATCCATATAAGCTGCAATTAACAGAAGAATTGAAAGAGTCTGACTTCATAGCAAGGCTCGCATTTGCTAATGAAATACTTAATCTATTTTCCAATTTTGACAATATCCTTTTCTCTGACGAGGCTCATTTTCTTATGAATGGGTTCGTAAACCGTCAAAATTGTCGTTACTGGAACAGTGAAAATCTCAAAATCAAACACCAGAAACCATTGCATAGTCCTAAAGTGATGGTATGGGCAGCAACCTCTGGCAGAAGAATAATTGGTCCTTTTTTCTTCGAAAATGCGCGGGGCCAAAACGTCACAGTTAATACGGAACGCTAGAAAATTGAAAGTTGAAGAATAGTGAATTCCAGAACTTGGTTCAAACAAAATGGAGCTACCTGTTACACATCAAATGACTCCATGGCGGTGGTGAAACAGATGTTCCCTGGCAGACTGATTTCGAAAAGAGGTGATATCCCATGGCCCCCACGTAGTCCAGACTTGACGCCTCTTGACTTTTTTTTATAGAGATACCTCAAACACAAAGCCTACAGTAATAATCCAAGAAACATCGCTCAGCTCAAGGAGAATATCCGTGGTGAAATGGCAGCCATTACACCAGTATTACTGAAGAAAGTTTTCAATAATTTTCGTTTGCGGTTAGGGAGTGCCGTCGTAGAGAGGGTCACCATTTAGATGATGTTATTTTTAAAAAATCAACTCCATTTATTTCTCTACAATGCCTTAGATTTATTTTAACCATACCTTTTGTATTTATTTTTTAATCTATTTTTTAAATATGCACGTTCTATTGCGCCACCCTGTAGTATCAGGGCCATAAATATTATTCAAGTTTTAGCCGCCTGGTTTTCATTTTCACCATTATCGAAGAAAAACTGAAAAAGGGCGTATTTTCTCATTGCTGGTGTCTCTTTTTTAAACGCCTTCAAACGATACTGAGTAATGTAATCACATAACTGTCTGAGTAGTTTTTTGGGTACGAAATGTTATCTTTCTAATGCTATCCAGTGTAGGCAGATTGTATTTATACGTCGCGAAATATGTTTACTACACCTATATATTGGAAAAAGAATGGATTTCTGTGTGTTTTGTTCTGGGCGCTAAATGTTCATCTGCGTTGTAGCACTATTTTTTGGTTGTTTCCTACTCGAATATTCGAAAAAGTAAATAAAAGAACTGAAGATATAGCGAATTTTATCTATAAAGAACAAAAATCGCGTTCGCTCCCTTCAAATCCATAATAGTCGTTTTTCATTTTCTAACGTCCATTCTTATAGCGGGGATTTCTTTAGACCATTTTTAGTGTAGCAAGTAAGTAAGTTCAATGTTTTAAATCCAATTATAAAGAACATTTGAAATGTTTGTGCTTGTACGGCCTCAACAAATTTTAGTAAGCACTTGTCTTACATTAAAATTGAGTTTTCAGAAAATGTATCGTATGTAAAATGTATGTATGGTGACGAAATTTAAGTTACTATGCTGGCAAAATTGAGGTGATGAAATTTAGCAACACATGTGATGTACTTGCCTATTGTTGGAATGAAAATTCGATTAAACATGTTTTCAGTCAAAATGTTTAAGGGTATTTCAAGTCACATCTGAAAGAAAAACTCTTCTTCAAATTGATAAATTTTTGGATAATCTTGAAGAAACTGCTTATCATTTCACCACTTGCGACACTGAAGTGTTCTTTGAAATCCTTTAATTCTTTTGAAGGATTTTTACATTTGAAGCAATCGATTGATACTCATAGAATCGCACGTTAACAAAATTAAATTAATAACATTAAAAGTCGTTGTCGTAGAAAACAAAGTTGTAAGTTATTTTTAGAACTTTTGTTTGTTTTTGTAGACAATTTTATCATCGTTGTACATTTTTTTTAATTCTAAAATGGGAAATTTTACTAGAATTTGTAAAGCAGGAATCGAAAGTAAAGTTAAATAAAACCCACACAAAGCTATGATTTCGATGAAATTTTTATTTCATTATAATGCTTGGATCTTTCCATTATGTACGAAATGTCCGCCTCTGGATTGATTGCGTGAATCCTTTTGAAATTCATCCAGCATCATTTTCGAAAAAATATGGTCCAATGACGCCTCCGTATCGTAATGCGTACCAAACAGGCATTTTCTCCAGATGCAATAGCTTATCCACATTCACTTCTGGGCTCTATATGTGACATTGAGTGAGAAACGAGCTTCATCGCAAAAGAAAATTGTATTGAAAGCCCATATTTGAATCACCACTTTTGTAGTAAGTTTTAACTATTTTTATGCGTTCTTTGGTTGTTAAACTATCTCTATTCGAAAGCGGCAAACCATTCACTAAGTAAATACCATTTCAGATGACAGGTATTTAACAGCTGATAACCTTGCCAGACTGGTGGTTTTAAAACTACTGAACGAACAACCCAATATTAATCAATCAGCTCTATTTTGATTAACAAATTAGCGTACATGCCTTGCTTGCCGTTTCTCACTTTTGACTCATTATTTTCTTGCAGGATCATTTACCACTCTCTGGAACCGCATAAGGTTATTATACTCGAAGATCTTTGCGAAGCCGGCTACGACACTGTGCGAGGTAGATATCTCACCGAGGATGAAATCAAAGCTGTTTATCGTAAAATTGCCAAATTACATGCCGTCTCCTATATGTTGGGCCACAGTGACGATCATGAGATTGTGACCAAGTATCAGAGTGGTATATTTTGCAACTCTATGGCCAAACTTGAAGAATTATCCACAAATGGCATAAGAAATTTCATTGACATGATTTCGTGCCATGACGAGTTTGACATTTATCTGGAAAAACTCAAGGTAATGCAGTGCCATTTGCTAGACACCTGCAAGAGTTTGTATCGAGCCTACAGACTGAATCATGGCAAAGATGATATTTTCGTTTTAAATCATGGAGATTTCCATTTGAAAAACTTAATGTTTAAATTCGGCAAGAAGAACAAAATGGAAGATTTAATTATGGTCGATTACCAGATCAGTTGCTACGCGCCCTCTACTATTGATCTGGTGTACTCGCAGTATATGATGCTGAGCACAGAATTGAGGTTAAAACGACATCAATTAATGCAATACTATTTCACGGAGTTCATAAGGATCTTAAAGAAAATTAATTGTCAGGGAGAGTTACCAAAATTTTCGGAATTTCAAATAGCGGGATTGAAATATAGACACTTTTGTAAGTATAAATCTATAATGGAAAATAAAACTATGTGGGATTTTTCAGACCAGAATTCAAAAGAAAAGTGAATTTGGTTAAAATTAACACGAAATTAAATGCTTTGCTAACTGGCCTCATAGTATTCATTTGAAGGGAAGTGAATAAGTCTAAAACAGGGTCATACAAATATGATTTTGTAATGACAACATATCACGAATACAAATATAACTCTGTTTATTTGGATGTACTTTATCGGTAGAAAAGATTTATTTCGTCAATTTTTTTTTTTATATTCACTCTTCAATTGAATTCATTTTTGTATTCGAAAAAACTTTTGCATTTTATAACGTACTTTCCATATTTAGTAAGTTATGTTATTTATTTTGCAGCTATATATTTATTAGCCACTTTCTTACCTATGGTCGTTGGCGTTTTGGCCAAACCTATGGAAGAGTTAAAGGAAATTGATACAGGGAAATTCTTCGAAAGTCCCGATATGATCGCCATGACCTATCGTACGCCGGCCTTTGTCGAAGAAGTGCGCAAACTGTTACCAATATTGTTAAGTGAAGGATATCTTGATTGAGTTTTATCTTCAAAGATTTAAATTACTATTATATTACAAAGAATAGCTTAAGATTGTTAATGCAAATAAAAAGTTTAAAGAGGAAACAATTATATAGTAATGATGTTTTTTTCATAGCATACTACAAGGTGTCCCAACAAGAACGTAAGATTTAAATGACTGCTGCAGCAATTGAATTGTTTCTCTGGCTCTATGACATGTGGCGCCGTCTTGTTGAAACCACATGCTCTCTACATTCATTTCTTCAATTCTAGGCACGAAAAAACTGGTTATCATTTCACGATACCGAATACCATTGACTGTTTGCGCTTGACATGCCTCATTTTCATCAAGAAAAAGGTTCAATGATTCCTTCAGCCCAAAATCCACACCACACAGTGACACGTTGAGGATGCATTTGCTTCTCGTGGATCACTCGTGGATTTTCTTCAGCCCAAGTGCGACAATTCTGCCTATTGACGAAGCCATCAAGATGGAAATGGGCCTCTTCACTGAAGATAATTTTATCGGCAAAATCTGCATTTTCATATTATCTCTCCAATACCCAATTAACGAACTCCCCTCGCTGTCCACGGTCAGCTGGCTTCAGTTCCTGAGCCAATTGAACTTTGTATGCATGAAGATGCAAACCTTTCGTCAAAATTCGCTACATAGTGGATTTGGAGACACCAATTTGCTGAGCTCAGTGTCGAATTGAGGTGGATGGAGTTTGAGCGATATCATCACGTACAGCTGCGACATTTTCGGTCGATCGACCTGGTCGAAGGCGCGTTGTTGTCTTCACATCGCTAACAGACCCAGTTTTGGCAAATTTATCCATTAATCTGTTTACAGTTGACTCTTTTGGAGCATTATTGTGACCCCAAATTGATCGCAATTTGCGAACTGTAGCCGCAAAACTTTCACCATTTTGGTAAAGCAATTTCACAATGAGAATGCGTTGTTCATTCGTGTAGCGCTCTATTTTTACTAACCTCGTACCTTCTACTAGCAAACAATAATAATTGTTCAAATGTCAAACAATAACACTTCGAATGACGCCAAATTTAAATCTTGCCTTCTTTTTGGGACACCCTTTATATTATAGAATTGATACCAATTGATACAATATAGTAGTATAACATTTGAACCTTTACAAAATATTTGAATATTCTTTCAGACAGGTCTTAATATTCATACATACAGGCCTGTTCTGAAAATCACAAATCACAAAAGTGATTTGAAATCACAAAAATGGTGTTCTGCACAACAAACTTTTTGAAATTTTGTGATTTTAAACCGGTCAGCTAAGCACCTGTCGATTTCAAATCACATGCTTATTTTTACGAATACTTTTATGAGAAATTTAAAATAAATTGCTTAATTTATTAACAGCATGTGTTATTTCTTAATTTATGTAGTAAAATTAAACATTTAGCGCAATAAAAACGCTAAAATTAACAATTTTTTGAGACACTACCTTTTGTTTATCTGTTTTTTGAATTTGTTTGTGGTTTGCTTGTGATTTGCTTGTGATTTCTTTTTGCTTGAGGTCATCAGCTGATTTAGTTTTCGAAGATTTAATCAATGCTTGCCAGACCAACAAAATTTTGTGGCAATGAAAAAGTAAGTTTTAATTATTTGAATAAATAAAATACTTCAGACTAAAGTTGATTATTTGTGATGTTCTTAAGAAAATAGTTAATAATTATTCAGTCTTCTTTGGGTAAATTCAAAGAAAAACTCCATAAACCTTAAGCAAATGGCAACGGAAACCAATTGAGAACTGTGGCAATGCTGCTTTTTCGCGGAATTTGTCTGTTAGTGAATGTTCTGCATGGTAACCCAAAGCTATTTTTATCCATGTTGGGCATAGCTTTTCCTCCAACAGGTTTAACATTTGCCCCAAGATCTTGCAGAAAGTTGAGTGTCCCAGGCTTAAATTGATATCGTTCGCTATCACTGCTTGGTATGATCCGACTGCAAGAAATCTAAGTACAGCGGCAAGCTGAATACTTGGTGGAATGGAACTCGTTGTCAGAAGTGGTGATAAATCGTCCAAAATCATTTGGAAAGCTCTCTTGTTCAGCCTGTATAACGATATAAAACTGAAAAGTACTTTATTTATAATCTTAATGTCTACATCAGTTTCATTTACTTACCATTTTTCGCTTGCATCCATAGGGTTGGATAAGTCGCCCAATTTTCTCTTCCTTATGCGTTCGTTGTTCAATTGCGTCCTTCGCAAATTTTCCAGAGCAAAAAATATAGCACCCGGCATTTAAGTTAAATTTTTTTTTGTTTTTTTTTTCAACTTAAAAACGTAAAAATTTCTATTCACTTGATAATCTTAATTAAATCAGAACAAAATAAGTCAAGAAATCAGCTGTTTTTTTGTGATTTCGAAAAATAAAATCACATCGAAAAAGATAAAATCGTGTGATTTACAGAACAGGAAAAAATCACACGTGTGATTTCAAAACGGCATGTGATATGAAATCACGTGATTTACAGAACAGACCTGATAGACACCATATTAAAAAATCTTACATGTGTTCCTTATTATGTGAATATTGTTATAAAAAGGTTGACAAGTTTGGCAATATTAAGCGAACCCGACTTTGGAGCCAAAAGTTTTCACTAATAAAAGATGTTTTTTCCATCCAAGTGCGGATTTTACAGCAATTGTCATCGAACGTTTTCTTGTTGCTATTGTGTGGCGTTATGTGGTAGCAAACCAGAGATTTTTTTGGAATAGCCTTTCACAATTTCTGGGATAAGCATTATGACGCTCCTTAATAGTTTAACTGATTTTGATGAAATTTCATACAGGCTTTTTTGAAATATCGTATTTCGGGGCTTGTGTTCGGAAACTCCGCAGCTTAAATATAACCGGAGCCGGTACCTCGGATTTGACAAATTTTTATTGTATTGTCAAAGCCACCCTTCTAATTCTCTTGCTACAACTTTGTAAAAATCTGCATTGTAAAGCAAACAGAAGTCCGAATTATTTCGAAAAATATAATAAAATTTTACGAAAACTCTAAAAGAATAAACGAACAATACAATACAATACAACAATACAACATTTGCAGCGTGTTCAAAATGGCAGAAGTCTCAATTCCACATTTTTGGCAACAATTGTGGAAAAAAATATCATCACTCTTTTGCCAATTATTCAGGAGTGTATGATATAGTAGTGTTATTCCGAAACATAACAAAATTTAGAATACTTTAAATTCTAAACTGTATTCCAAGATGTTATTACAATGTTGACCAGAGCTTATTTCAAACACTCGTGTGTGTAACGAGGTGTATTCAAAAAATAAGGCGAATTGGTTGGCTTATGCCATGTAATCTTTTCGGAAAATTTCGGCATGAAACTTGTGGCAGCGAAGTTCGTTCCAAAATTGCTGAATTTTGACGAAAACCAACGTCGGAGTTGTTGGGTGACGTCAACGATGATCCAGATTTGCTTAAAAGAGTTATAACTGGTGATGAATCATGGGTATATGGTTATGACATCGAAACCAAAGCCCAACCGTCCCAATGGAAAAGTTCAGGAGAGCCAACCAAAAAAAGCACGCCAAGTTCGTTCAAATGTCAAGGTTTTGTTCG
>JAHXMU010000439.1:56131-112147 GCA_019455685.1 Philornis downsi
TAATTTATAATCGGCCATTTCTCAGTTTGAATTCGAAACGGTTTTGACATTGAAAAATCTCTTTTGTATAAGTTTATTCATATCTTCCAATAAATAGACTTACCAAATTTTTATATCCTAAACTCTATTTAGATTGTGTATTTACGCGCGACAGGAGTGGTTTTAAATGTTAAAAAATATGCCACTGTGCGGCGTGGGACAAATGTAATCTATAAACATTTCTTAAGTACTCATGCATATACGTCTGCAAATGCTTTCCAAAAATGCTTTGTCATAAAATGATTTGACAAAAAAAAGTCAATAATAAAGGTTAAATAAGATAACACATATTGTCAAAGCGAAGAATACGTCAAATTTAGTCTGTTATCGCCCAAGAGAAGTTATTGATTATTATTTAAGACCGTTTAAAATGAAGTGTTGGAATGTCATAATTTTATTGAAGAAGAGGCAGCAGATCTTGCCTGCCAGCAAATTATCAGTATGATGAAATTATCTCACAGTGTTTGATGATTACAGAAAAAACTATAATAATGATGATTATAATAAATAATAATAATGTCACCTGTGATACAGCTAACATTTCGGGTTTGATAACATTATAAATTTATTTAGTGGCATAACAAAGCAAAATAAAAGATTAATTTTTATTTCTTGCTAATACAACATGCGTAGATTTAAAGGAAATGAGCGAAATTAAAATTTTTGAGACACGTCAACTAGGAGTCTACAATTTTGAAGCAATTTTGGTAGTTATTTTTTTTATAGAAGAAAAGAGAGATTGCCCCTTGGAATAAATTTTTATGTGTACCTTCACCCTTAGGAATAAAGAAACTTATCATACGGCAAATTTTAAAAATCTAACAATTTAATCACGTTACTTTTGGTACTCCCACATAAAAGACCCATTTAAACTATTTGTGCACACCTTCATGTCTTTCAAGTACTTGTAATGAATTCAGCTAAATTTGACACTTCTGATAAACTTAGTTCTTAGAATTTAATTGAACTGCATTGTCACGCCCAGTGGGCTTTCTTCCACATAAATGACTTAATTAGTTCATACATTCTAAGGTCCATGGTCCTTAATTCTATTGCGCTAAAACAAAAAAAGAAGAAAAGAAATTCCCTTACATCCTATGAATGAGATATGGGAGAGCTTCTCACATTCAGTGAGCTTAAACGCGTTCTATTTTCAGACTCACTCAGAGGTCTAACGACTTACATTTTTAACTATCCCAAATTTAACGATTTGAAAAGCATTTACAAGAGTTGTCGATTACTCGACTATTCGAAATGTTCATTAGATTCATTAAGACGACCGTCGCTGAAATAATAATATATGGCTGTAAGCGGGATTAAATTTTTAACTATCCCAAATTTAACGATTTGAGAAGCATTCACAAGAGTTATCGATTACTCGACTATTCGAAGTTTTCATTAGATTCATTGAGATGACCGTCGCTGAAATAATGATATATGGCTGTAAGCGGGATTGAACCCGCAATCATTCAAACTGCAGCTGCTTTTGCTAACCATCGTGCCGCGGTCAGTCACATCTTCAGTTGCCCTAAATTTGGTCAAATTTGGTAAACGTTAAGAGATTGCTACAGTAAATTCTCAGAATGAATTCTGGCACCCATCATACAAATTGATCGATTTTACGAATTTACATTTTTTTCCTGAGGCTCCTAAAGAGTAGCAACCTAAATTTTGTTTATTCTATTGCTTTATAATCTTCTAAAGCTTAATCGAAATTTGAAGAAGGATCGACTCACTACGGCCTTTCTGATACCTTTCATACATATGATCGACTTAACCTATTTTTTACAGTTTCATTGAATTCAATCAAATTTTTTAACTGATAAATTTATTTCTGAAAATAATTATATAACGACTCCCATACGAGTACCACTTCTACAAATTGACATATTTGTCGAAATTAACAAATTCTACAAATTGACATATTTATCGAAATTAATTTTTCCCAATTCGTAGACTGCAGTAACATAATCTTTTTCCACATAAAATGTGGAACGATAAAGTGGACAACTCCGCCGTTTCTGGTATAAATTACCTAATTTAACACATTGTCTAAACTTCAACATTTTAGCCATAATTTTAAGATTAGATAAATATTTGAATTTACCATTGAATTTATATTAAAATCAGCCTTTTTTTGTACAATGTATTTTTTGTAAAATGTACTTGTGTAAGAATATTATTGTGAATTAACTCAAATTTTTGCCCCTGAAGTGTTACATAACTCCATTGAGTGAAAATATGTGTACTAAATGTAACTGAATTCTGAATTGTAACATATGAATTTAACTGTTGTCAAAAGTTTTGTAATAAGAAAAAATCACTTACAAATCGGATCTCAACTGGTAAGCACAACTCGTCGCCTCAATAAATATCCTTTGAATTGGCACTAATTCTAATTCTTATCCTTTATTTATCGCCACTTGTAATTTGTGCAATATCAATTTGATTACATATAATTTCACATGACTGTGGAATTATATGATCCAAATTACAAGTTCCAATTTTCAGTTCTCTGGTAGAACCCAACTGTGAAATTGGTCCTCTTAAAGATCATCGCAATTGGATAATTCGCAATACAGTCCAACATTTACATTCCACAACTACAACGAGAGAGGTATCAAATTGATTAGAGGATTCCCCGCTACTCCTCCCGCTATCATATCACTCATCTCTATCAATCTATCACCACCTTTGTACACACATATTTCCTAGATTAATATATTCTATTCAATTATATTAAATTCGGTATAACTTAGAAAGCATCAGGCTTTTACTAAACATGGTTCAGTGAATGAAAATAGTCTGTATCGATGTAAAATTTAAAAAAAATCAAAAGAGGTCACTTATTCAGCCTGTTGGAAAAATTTTAACGAAATTAATGAAATAAAACGACTATACTACTACATTACTATTAACATGATCTTATTATCGAACTAAAACTCTTTGAAGATTAAGACACTCATTTAAGCGTATAATCTGAATCAGGGCCGTTTCTTAACGGCATCTATACATTTCGATACTTAGTGTTATGTCCTAATGTAAACTCTTGCGTCGTCTTCGTATTCTGAATATCTATGTAAGATTGAAGTTTGTTAAAAAAAAACTCTCAGATATTTTATTACTCGCATGTGGGTTTCAAATATTAACAAATTTTTTCTATCACTATTCAACACCACGGGTGTCTAATTTATTCTAAACATTGTTTACCTCCACTTTTTTGGTGTTATTCGCCGACCATATTTCAATTATGGCTGTTTGTGAGCAAACATCATAGATTTTGATGTTGGTTATCGATCGCTGTCTAGGTGTCGGATGTGTGACATGTTTGAAGACTAAATGGACATTTGACATAACTGCCATTGTCGACCATGACAAATGTGTGCTCACAAACTGTTATGGATAAATAAAGTTTCCAAATGTTATATTAAAGATGTGTAATGAATGGCATATATTTTTTAGTTTCGTTTTAATTAACTCTAAATATGAAATTGGGCAGAAATTAACTGGTGGTCAGTTAAGTGGATTTTTTTTTTGTATTTTTATGTTTAACTAAAACACGCGTAAGCTGAATTGTTCAATACAAACAAATTCTTGTTCAAGTCAAAGTAGAATAATTAGAAATTTGTTCTGCATTGTAACACTAAAATAGAAATAGAAATATTCCTCTAAGTCACCCTAATATACGAGGGCATTTCCAAAGAAGACACAAAATAGTTGGGAACAATTCTTTGTATTTTTCAACATAATCTCATTTTAGCTCGATGCACTTGTCAAACTCATTAAAGTAGCCATCAACCGCAGACTCCACCTCTTCATTAATTTTCCACGTAACCATTTTCTCAAGTTTGGAAATAGAAAACAGTCCGAGGCTGTTAAATTTGGCGAATAAGGTGCCTGATGGAGCAATTCGAACTTTAATTCATTAATTTATAGAAGCTATTGAATATTGATGGAAAAAGTGTATAGAAATAAAAGGAGGTCATGTTGAAAAACAAAAAAAAATGTTCACAACTTTTTTGTGTCTTCCTTGTTAGGTCTGTTAGTTTTGGAACCGCCCTCATATATGAGTGCAGATATTCGACTTTGTCAAATAAATAACAAGAAATTAGCTGCTAGCCTGATAACAGCACCTTATGATAGAGGGATTTCATAGAGAGCTGTGAGGTTTTACATTGCCTTTCTCACACAAATTAACGAAAGCAAAATGCACCATACTTTTGGAGTCTCTCTCTCTCTCACACGCCATAATGTTTTACACGTAAATAAATTCACATTGAAGTAGTTTGTATTTGTTTAAGGGAGAGAACGATTCATTGAAAACTTGTTGTTATATTCTGCTTCCGTCATCAATATACAAATACAAACAACGGGAGGGGAACATTAGACTGCGATGAGTTTGTATTTACAACAAAGATGACTGATGCGTTAATCATAAGAGTTTTAAGGCAATATTAAAAGTGTGATAATGTAGAGGTTTGTATATCAATCAGAGAGTCAAGTTTTATTATTGAGGTAAATAAACAAATATTGGTTTAACTAAAGGAAAACTTGCAGATATAAAATGCGCAGCCTAAATCAATTTATTAAATGGTGTTTTGACTTATAGTAATTTTTTCAAACTTTAATAGCAACACCATTAAATTAATTCGAAATGGATTCCAAATTGTATCGCTTGAAAGGAAATTGATATTGCGGCGAGCAGAAAATCACATCTTCTCACGAGGTGATGTAAATAAACATATAAGCAAGAAGTACGATTCGCGTGGTAATGCACAAAAACAATTAAAAACTTTCGCAGGCGAGCATATGCTAGGCATCGACACAAGAAGTCCTTTTTATTAAATATATGAAATACAGATTTATTTATCTAATTATAAAAAAGGTCGACTTTTCAACTTTTTCAAATGTACAAAAACCGATGTTTCGATTTTTTTTTTTTGAATACAGGAAAAATCAAATTTTCGAAGTTTCTATTATATATAAAGTATTTTTGTATTGTGTTTTGAATTTACCGTAATATAGGGTTGTTTATTTAGTGGTTTCGAAACCGGTATGGCAAGGCTGTCAGCTGTTAAATACCTGTCATCTGAAGTGTCATTTATTTTGTGAAAGGTTTGCCATTTACGAAAATGGATCGCGCAATAACCGAATAACGTGTAACAATAGTTAAAACTTACCACAAAAGTGGTGATTCAAATGAGCATTTTTCGTGCATTTTGGGGTGTTTATGGTCATCATAATCGACCCACTGTGCAAGGAATTGGCAAGATTATAAAGAAATTTGAAGCGTTGCAGATGCGGTCAGACACTGCCGAAAATATCGCTTCTGTTAGTGAAAGTGTGGTGGGTAATCCGAATTGGTCGATTCCAGGGCTTTCTCAGCAGCAGCAGACACTGTCGACAATATCGCTTCTGTTAGTGAAAGTGTGGTGGGTAATCCGAATTTGTCGATTCCAGGTCTTTCTCAGCAGTAGGTCCTATCTTACCGTTCATTATGGCGTATTTTACATTTGGATCAGCACTTCCATCCATCTAGAGTCCAGTTCACGCAACAATTAAAGCTGTTTGACCATTCACAATCCCGTAGATATGCTGATAGAATGCTGCAGCAACAGGCTTTCAATTATGATTTTTTCGCACAATATTTTCTTCAGTTATGAAGCTCATTTCTCATTCGACGGTTATGTCAACGAGCAAAGTTGCGCACACAGGGCTCGGAGAATCAAGAAATGATTGTGGAAAAGATATTGCATCCGGAAAAGGTGACTGTTTGGTGCGCATTATGGTGTAGGTGACGCTGAAGGAACCGTTACGTCAGAGCACTACCGTCAGAGCACTATGGCCGTATGACAAGCGACTTTTTTTGGCCTGCAATTGAAGATTATGAATTGGACGATATGTAGTTTTAACAATAAAGTGCTACGAGCTACAGAACATGCCCGAATTTGGCTTTATTGCATGAGAAGTTTCCAGAAAGCGTTATTTTTACGTTTTGGCAACGTCAATTAGCCACCAAGATCATGCGATGTAACACCGTTAGAGTTTTTTTTTGTAGACATACGTCAAAGACCATGTTTAGATGGATAATCCCCAAACGTCGGAACAGTTGAAAACCAAGATTCGTCAAATTATTGCTGAGATACAGTTTGAAATGTACTTGCAAAAACTATCTCAAAAGGATCCACTGCTGCAACCAATCAGAGGCAGTCATTTAAGTGAAATTGTATTTCGTACATAATGGCAAGGTCCAAGTACTATAAAGAAATAAAAGTTTAGTCCAAATCATAGCTTTATGTACATATGTGTTATTTAGCTTTGCTTTTGAAAGCAAAAATAGATAACTCTATATACAGGGTTGCCCATATTCGACGGACCCATGTTTTTTAAAAAAAATCAAAGAAAAAAATAAAAATTTGGCGGTTGGCAATCTTATTCATTTAATTTGTTCCAAGTAGATTTGTTTACATCAATTTTTGAATATGATATCTCTCAAATGGCCGCCTCTGGCGTTGATGGCGTATTGTGCCCTTTTTGCAGCATTTTCCATCGTTTTCGCCAACATTTTGGCCGGAATAGCGGCTATTTCTTCACGAATGTTGTCCTTGAGTTCTTCTACGGTCCTTGGCTTGTTAACGTAAACCTTTGACTTCAAATGTCTCCACAAGAAGAAGTCAGCGGGCGTCAAATCGGGCGAACGCGGTGGCCAGTCCAAATCACCACTTTTCGACATCAAACGGCCCGGAAACAAATTCTTCAGAAAATCGATTGTTATGCGACTTGTGTGCGGTGGAGCGCCGTCTTGTTGAAACCAGAACTGCCTCATACGCTTTCGACGAATAATTGGCATCACAAAATTGGTCATCATGTCGCGATAACGCTCCTGGTTGATGGTAACAGCATGGCCATTTTCGTTTTGGAAGAAAAACGGCCCAATGACCGTTTTCGCACTAACGCCGCACCAAACTGTGACTTTTTCGTCATGAAGAGGCAATTCTTGAATCTCCTGAGGATTTTCAGTGGCGTAAATACGGCAATTTTGCTTATTTACGGTCCCATTCAATGTGAAATGGGCTTCATCGGACATGATAATTTTGTTCCAAAATTGCTCGTCATCATCGGCCATTTCGATGACTCGTTGGGCCCATTCCAATCGACGAGGCTTGTCCGCAGGCAACAATCTTTGCGTCAATTGAATTTTGTACGGGAACAAATGCAAATCAACGCGAATAATCCGTTGTAAAGTGGACCGAGCCCAAGACCATGCCCAACTGCTGAGAACGGCGTTTTTGGGATGTTCTTGGGGATCGCCTTGGTCGACTTTTATTTGGCCTCTTCGGATTAGAAAGAGCCTCACCAGTCGAAAATTTTTCGTATAAACGCTTAATGGTGTTCTTAGAAGGCGCACTTCTCACATTTTTTAATATTTTAAAAGCACGTTGAGTTTTCACAATTGACTTCTTCTGTTGAATGTAAATTTCAACTATTTCAGAGCGCTCGCGTGGCGTGTATTGTTCCATGGTAAAAATCTGCTTGGACTGACGCTCCAAACGCGGTATGTCATTAAGCGATCTGACATCTCTCATCCATTCTGTTGGCCGAGGATATAAAAAGTGTCATTAATATATAACGCACAAATTAAATGGCTTTAATTTAATTTTAATTTTAATTTAATGTATTAATGGCTATAATTATTAACTTCTTTATTAAGATGATAACTAGACAAACGAACTTTATAACTAAAATATACATATTTTCAATTTGTTCTTTTCTGTGCACCCATCAAATATCGTAAAATCATCAATTCAACTAAAGGAATTAAAAATTATTAAAAATAATTGTATGGTGGTCATTAACTAACACATTTGAAATTTGTCTAACAACTGTATAGAATAAACTGTAGAATAAATATTTATTTGTATGCAAAGCTTTGGCAAAGCTTTCGTCAATTGAAATGTGCCACTGAGAGGTTGGACTGCTACGTAAATTGCTACGTTTTTTATGTTTGTATAATGGAGACGCTTTTAAGTTTATGAACAAACAAAACCGAAGCAAATCGTACAAAACTTTTTGAGTATAATTTTTATCTAAGAGAATTATATATAAATAAACTGCCGCCGCGACAGTTTGCGTTTATATAAAGGGCCGGTGTGAATTTTTAGGAATTGTTCATGAAAAAAACTTGTTATATTCTGCTTGTCACTAAAGTTCTGTTACGTTAGAAAAATAAAAAAAAAATAGTTCGTAATGAGTTTGTTTAATGAAGACGAATTGGTAACCCCCTCATGGATTAATAATGCGTTCTTTGCAAAAGTTTTAACGAAATATGAAAAGTGTGATAACGTTAAGGTTTGTGTATAACACATTATGTTCTATGGATATTGACAGTATAAACATAGACTTTGAGATTCTTAAAATCTAGAATCGGAATAAAAAAATATTTTAAAGAAATAATTTTCATAATTTCAATTTTAGTAAGAAGGATTTGAACTCTAAAAAAACTAATAAAATGTGATAAATAAATATATTAATTAAGATAAAGCATAGCAAAGTTTCCCGAGAACCACTGTAACCTACAATATCCGTGTTTAACTGGAATGCCACAATGACGACCGAAGTTGGATGCGCATTTAAAGGGTGTCCCAAGATTTAAATTGTTTGACATTTGAACAATTGTTATTGTTTGCTAGTAGAAGGTACGAGGTTAGTAAAAATAGAGCGCTACACGAATGAACAACGCATTCTCATTGTGAAATTCTTTTACCAAAATGGTGAAAGTTTTGCGGCTACAGTTCGCAAATTGCGATCAATTTGGGGTCACAATAACGCTCCAAAAGAATCAACTGTAAACAGATTAATGAATAAATTTACCAAAACTGGGTCTGTTAGTGATGTAAAGACAACAACGCGCCTTCGACCAGGTCGATCGACCGAAAATGTCGCAGCTGTACTTAATGATGTCGCTCAAACTCCATCCACCTCAATTCGACACCGAGCTCAGCAAATTGATCTCTCCAAATCCACTATGCAGCGAATTTTGACAAAAGATTTGCATCTTCATGCATACAAAGTTCAATTGACTCAGGAACTGAAGCCAGCTGACCATGAACAGCGAAGGGAATTCGTTAATTGGGTATTGGAGGGACAACATGAAAATGCTGATTTGGCCGATAAAATCATCTTCAGTGACGAGGCCCATTTCCATCTAGGTGGCTTCGTCAATAGGCAGAATTGTCGCATTTGGGGTAAGGAAAATCCTCGAGTGATTCAAGAGAAGCAAATGCATCCTCAACGTGTCACTGTGTGGTGTGGATTTTGGGCTGGAGGAATTATTGGACTTTTTTTTGTATGAAAATGAGGCATGTCAAGCGCAAACAGTCAATGGTGTTCGGTATCGTGAAATGATAACCAGTTTTTTAGTGCCTAGAATTGAAGAAATGAATGTGGAGGGCATGTGGTTTCAACAAGACGGCGCCGCATGTCATACAGCCAGAGAAACAATTCAATCGTTGCATCAGTCATTTAAATCTTGCGTTCTTGTTGGGACACCTTGTATATGCCAAAACGGTACCAAAGACAAAAAATGTTGTTTTTTACCTGCCCTTCGTCCACTCGCCACAAAAAAGTTAATGACAATTGTATTTGGTACATTTAAGTAGTCGATTCTAATCGATAAAATGTGCTACGTCGTGTGGGCGCAGTAATTCATTGTGATAAAATACGGAAACAATCTTTGATGATGCAACAAATTGTAATTTCGAAGAAATATTTATAAAGTTATAAAAAATTGAATTATAATTTAAATTAATATATTTTTATTGGTGAAAATTGTAAAGATGTATGAAATTTTGCACATGAATTTCTTTATAATTTTACAAAAAGTATCGTCATTGTGATAAAATAAGGAAACAATCTTTGATGATCTAACAAATTGTAATTTCGAAGAAACATTTATGAAGTTGTGAATAATTGAATTATAATTTAAATTAGTATTTGTTTTATTGGTGAAATTTGTAAAGAAGTGTGAAATATTGCACATGAAACTCCTTGTAATTTTACAAAAAGACACAAAGACCCCAGCATACCTTTTTTATACCTTTACTCGAATGAATGAAGGTACGTATTAATTTGCATCGTCAAAAATCTAAAACCAAGCGACCAGATATCTCTTTACCGATTGCGTTTCATGACTTTTTAAAAAAGCTGTCATAAGTCTCGATGAAACTTGGTAAAACTTAACATGGCCTAATAGAAGGCATAGCAAAAAAAAATTCACTTTTCCTTCAATAGATGGTCTTAGCAATCTATGATCGGGTCACACTAGATGGCGTTAGAAAGATAAGTTTACGTACTCAAAAAATTAGTCAGAAAATTTCGTGGTTGTTTGATCCCCAATTGTTTGAGAGCTTGTCAAAGATGGTGCCTAAGAAGGAAAATTTGGCATATTTTACAGTTTTTCTTTGTTAAAAGCAAAGCCAAGCCGCTGTAAATATGAATAGTGTTAATGATTCTGACGCTATAATCAATGATGAGCAGTTTAGGTTTCGTTGACTCCGTATCGGTAATTGTGATGCTAAAGATTAGGTTTAGGTTTCGTTGATTCCGTACCGGTAATTGTGATGCCAAAGATGCCGATGTCAATGTAAGCACTGTTTCGATTGCCTAAGAGCTAAAAATTGTACAAAAATATATTTAGAATCATTTGAATACCAAAAGAAGCTTTATGTATGGGTGCCATACCATGTAACGAATATCCATCTACGTATCTCTTCCGAGTTGCAACAAAATCGATCCATTTCTGAAACAGATGGTGAGTGAGTCACTTATAGTCGTGACTGAATTTGTCCTGAGCCGGCGCAACTGGTGGCCAAGTCAGTATTATCAAACAGATTTTGCTGGTGTGTTTGAAGGGATGGACAGGGATTCATATACTATGCGTTGATCCCTTCTGGTCAAACTCTTAACTCAGTCCTTTACTGTTAGCAAATGGATCGTCTGAAGGAAGAAATCGGTCAGGTTTGACCAATAGAAGAATAAATGTATTCCGTTGTAGCAAACAGGTTAACTAAAACATGCCATTGGTTGTGAAAGGATAGAGTGAAAATGCGTTTTAGCGAATAACATATTAAAACAATGGGAACTTAATTAGAAAAATGATTTTTAATACACAGATTTGATTTTCTTTTTTGACAAGTTTGGATCTCTCTTATTAGCGAATTCGAACTCTGTTTGAGAAACTTTGCCTTAGTAAACTTTACAGAATAAAACTTCAATAATCTAACAAAAGATGAATAAACTTTTAATTTCAAATATTGACTATGAATTCTGTTACAGCCAAAATTAATCAGTTGGCCTTATTAAGCAGGAATATTTGCTATTTTCATATTTCTAGATTTTGAATTTTGAATCAACTCCTGCCAGCATGAAAGGCGATCATTTTGCCAGCATTATGTTGAGATGCAAAGTTAACTATCGTGTGGGAAACAACACCGATGTCTCAGTAAAATCGTTGGTGCTGAAAACAATACCCGATGAAGATGGTTTAAAACGTAATTTACTAATGGAATCGTCTGCGTTTGAGACCGAAATCAAAATGTATGCCGAAACTTTGCCCAAAATAGAAAAAATCTTAGCTGAGTGTGGAGAACCAACAAGACTGGCGGCAGAGTATGAAAATTAAATCATTTAATATCTAATAATTAGGAATATCTTTCTAACTATATTTATACCATTTTTGCTGTTTCGCCCTTTCCCTCCATCTTTAGAATGTATTACTCTTCGTTAGATCCTCATAAAGTTATTGTTTTTGAAGACTTGTGTGAGTCGGGCTTTGAAACAATTCGAGATCGTTATCTCTCTGAGTATGAAATCAAACAGGTTTGTAGGAAAATGGCCAAATTACACGCCGTCTCCTATATGTTGGGTCATAGCGATGAACACGAGATAGTTACCAAATACCAGAAAGGCGTTTTCAGTTCCAGCCTAGCTATGGTCGAGGAATTGTTGCACAATGGCCTGCGAAATTTCACTGAAATGCTGTCACGTTATGAGGAATTTAAAATCTATTTGACCAAAGTTAAGGCTATGGAAGGTGATATTCTACAGGCCTGTAAGGATTTATATTATGCCTATCAGCGGAATGATGGCAAAGGTGATATATTCGTGTTGAATCATGGAGATTTTCATTTGAGAAATTTAATGTTTAAATTCGATGGGACTAACAAACTGGAAGATTTTATAATGGTTGATTATCAAATGTGCTGCTATGCCCCTTCGACCATTGATACAACGTATTCGCAGTTCATGCTAATCGGACCCAAATTGAGAACGAAGCGGCACGAAATAATGCAATGCTATTTCTTAGAGTTTATTAGGGTGTTGCAAAAAATCAAATGCCCAGGAGAGCTGCCAACATATGCGCAATTTCAAGAAGCTGCCTTAAAGTATCGACATTTTGGTAAGTACTTTATAGTAAATAGTATTTAAATTGATATTTGTGGATATAACAAATTGATGTTTTTAGTTTAAAATTAAGAGGAGGATTGAGGCCTTTTTTTATTTGAAATAGAACATCTGTGTTATCTTTGACTGATATTTTAAATTTGCAATTGAGGAGTTCTTAAATGATAAGGAAATTTTCCTTATTGTAAATAAGGAAGGAGGAAGATTTGTCATTTTGAAATGAAATTAAAAAAAAGATAGATGTTGGAAGATATTCATTTCATATGAAAATTTTTCACTTATAATTAGAACAAGAGGAGTGCCGGAGGGTTAGGCAGGTGCTATAAATTTGCGCGGATGGAAGTTTTTATTCCCCTCATTACGGATTTGCCGTACACAGAACTGATTGATCGATAAATAAGTGGCATTGGCAAAAATCTTCAGTTTCAGAGTCAGTTTCAGTTTTATTGATAATTTTATCTTTCTTAAAATAATACATAAAAAAATTTAGCTTATCACACTAAAAAAAACAAAATGGGATATTTACGTCCAAAGACTTATCAAATACTGGCAAATAGGTCAAAAAAAAAAAACATTTGCCGAAGCTATACCGTGATTACATTATAATAGACAAAAATCTTGCCTTACACAATGTATCGCCTTTACTTTACCTTTATCGCCTTTTCTACCGAAATGTCGTATATCTTTAAGATTTTTCAATAACATTTATGGAGATCGCATTAAAAAATGTCTTGATCAGTACGAGCAAAAGACGCATAACGCTCAAATAATTGTCCTTGTTGACAGTTTGACCGGAAGGAAGAAATTTATAATGCACAATATCTCAATAATCGAAGAAAGCTATCAGTATACGAGTAATCTTAATTTTGAGCGCGTTTTTCGGCCTTGATGCGTTATTCACTCAATTGGGTTAGCCATCTCTCGGTCACAAGCATAGATTCAAGTCGTACCTCGCATAACAGAATGAACAGATCCGCTTGAAATGTCAACATCATCAGCAATGTCCTTGATTGTTAATCGGTAATTTATAGTCCCAAATCTCCCTTTTGTTGAATCTGACTGCCATCGATAGAGCTTGATGGTCAACTCGTTCTTGACCTTCTTTGTACCTTTTATGTCTCTTAAAAGCAGTTTTTGCCGAAAAATGTATTAATCAAACGCCTTTTGAAGCAAACAAAGCTCATACACCAGTGACATTTGTTATGTCAAATTTGGCACAGATATCTTTCGCCGTGGTACCGGTGTAGAAAATAAAACGTTTCTGAGATTCACTTACCTGCGTAATTTAAATTGAAAACTGTCACACTTTAACAAATTTAACATACCCTCATCCTATAAAACTTAATTAATTTTTTATATTTAAGAATGACGGTCTTTTAGAAATCTTTAACAATTACGTTCATATTAATATACATATAAATGCGACTTGTCCATTCAATATTAATTAACTTAATAATCTAGTGGACCTCTCTTGAAAGTTTTTTTGACTCTTTCAATCAATGTGGGGTAAAATTCTTCAACATGTGACTTATAAATGGGAAAACACATATTTGAACTAATTGGACGATGGTTCAGTTTTGCGTAGGACACTTGGCGTGATTTCAACCGCAAACAAAATAATAAAACAAAAATTTATACACCAAAATAGCACCGATACTAAAAACTTTCGTTTTATGATTCAGATATACCTGTCACCAGTTATTTTTTTACATTTGCTATTCCGGTTGCTGTTTCGAGTACAGTTACGAAATTCAAACGAACGTTTGGGTTAAAGGTTAAATTTACGATTACGGTTTGCGTTCTAATTATAGTGTATTTCGTTTGAGTACTCGTAGTTAACCCGCGATGAAGTGATGTTTAATATACATGATTGTCCATCATGTACGAGTATATGACCATGAGTTCGAATCCCAATATAACAACCAAATTTTCATTTGAACGGCGGTCATATCGAAGTGGTGAATACTTTAAGCAGTAGAACAATAACTACACTAATGTCGCACATTCGACAAGTCTAGCAAAACCTTCCCAAAATAACATTCGAAACCATCACTAAACGTTAGGACACCTTCAGTGGGCCCAAAAATGGAATGGCCGTAAAATACGAGGACGGTCCCAAAACTTGCCAACCAGACGCAACCTTATAAAACATATGTTTTAAGTTTCAATTCGCCACGTTGTTTAGTATTTTTATTTGAGCGATCAAAAGTAAACGAACTCAGTGAATTTGTAAACATGGAAAAAATTGGTCATCGTTATGTAATTCAATATTTCCATTTGAAAGATCTCAGTCCAACCAATATTAAAGTCGAGCTAGATTGTACTCTGGGGGAGTCTACTCCTTCATTTACGGGTTTATTTATTCGGTAGCAGAGTTTAAACGAAGCCGTACAAGCAGCCAAGATGAACACCATAGTGGCCGACCAATTGAGGTGTCCCTGCCAGACCCGGTTAAGAAAGTCTACAAAATGGTACAAAATGGTATTGGATGATCTTCGACTAAAGGTGTGTGAGCTAGCTGAAATTATAGGCATTTCAAAAAGTGCTACACATCGTATATTAACGCAAGATTTCAAGATGAAAAAGCTGTGCGAAAAATGGGTGCCGCGCTTGCTTTCAATAGAGTAAAAACTGCATTTTGAAGATGTTTCAGTAGAGTGTTTGGTGATATTTTACCTCAATGAAGCCGCATTTTTGCGTCGATTTATAACCCTGGATGAGATATGGGTTCATCATTTTACACCTGAGACAAAGGAACGGCCAAAGAGAATCGTGTTCAAAGAAGGTGAAGAAGACGGTTCCATCTGTAGGCAAGGTCATAGCGTCTGTTTTTTGTTTTGTATTTTTATTGATTATTTTCCAAAAAGGAAAAAACCACTAACGGCGAATGTTATGCTAACTTATTGCAGCGTTTATGTGACGAAATTATGGAAAAAGGACGCATTTGGCAAAAAAGGAAGTGTTGTTTCATTAAAACAATGCTTCAGTTCACACATCCACTATTGCGACGACTGAAATTAATGAATTAAAGTTCGAGGTGCTTCATTACACATCTTATTCGCTAGATTTAGCTCTCACAGACTATTTTCTATTTCTAAACTTGAAAATGAAAAAATGGCTCGGTGGCAAAAGATTTGTCAACAATGAGGAAGCGGAGTCTGCGGTTAATGGCTATTTAAAGGAGTTTGAAAATTCTTACTATGAGCAGGGTATAAAAGCTATTGAATATTGCTGGAAGAAGAGTATCGAGCTAAACGATGATTATGTTGAAAAATAAAGGAAATTTTTCCTAAGTTTTGTGTGCCTTCTTTGTCAGGTCGGCTAGTTTTTGGACCGCTCTCGTATGCCTATATGATATCTACACAAATTACTATAATGGGTAAGAATTGTATACTCGTACATAGAACATATGCATTCCATGAATGGAACATGGAACTTCTCATATTCAGTAAGCATACATCTTCATTCTTAGTTTCTCTGAGAGGGATCCACTCTTTAATAACGATTCCGAACGTTAGTTTGAAGAGGTTCTACAGACTTGTCGAATGTTCGGTTTCGGTTTGACAGCACATCGAGGTGACCAGCGCTCAAAGAAAGATGGCTGTGTCAAGACTAGAACCCACAATTATAAGCACGACAGATGCGTGTATGCATATGGCCCAATTTCCAATTTCTCAGAGCCCTTTGTATTTCTTCTATCATATACTTCTGTTTCCAAATTTTTGATTTTAAACGGGGATTTACAATTTGGTCAAAATATGTTAGTCTAACTTGAGTTTTTTTTTATTATATATTTAATATATATAACTTTTATTTGTGTATTTAACAGCTGTGTTTTTATTTGCAACCTTTGTGCCTTTGGTCTCTGGCATCATGGCGAAATCGGAAGAGGAGCTGAAAGAAATGGATGCTGTAAAATTTTTTGAAAATCTTGATAACATGGCCAAGGACTACTATTTGCCGTCATTTGTTAATGATGTACGCAAATTTTTGCCAATTTTATTAGAAGAAGGTTATCTTGATTAAATTGTTATCAATAGATCAATTGATTGAGTTCAGTATTATTATTGAGGGAAGTGGTTTAAAATGGAAGTAATTGAGATTAATAAATGGATGTATGAATAAAACATAAGTGTTTTTTTTGACAATTTGTGGTTGGTGTGGTTTTTCTGCTTTAATAAATTATGTACAGATAACATTTCATATTTTATCTTAACGCGGTTCGCGTTTGAACTGAAATAATCATTTAGAGCTATGCCGAATAAATTTATATTTGGCAATATTTTAAAAATTTTCTTTGGATTGTCCACAGCAAACTCTTCTATGAAAATGTGCTCGATATGCATATTCAATAGATAGGAAATTGTGAATGTTGAATTATGTTTACTGCTATGCGCATTTCTGTTGCAAGATATTCGTGTTAAGTTTCTACGTTTTCCGACAATCTGAACGGTTTTAGCTGTCCGCTCTGAAAGGCATTAATTTCACAATTATTTTAGAAAGTTGCAATTTCATTTAAAACAATAAATACAACTTTATCAATTATCAACGTAGTGTAATCAATGAATTACAAGTGCCTACTCGAATAACAATATACAATCTACAAAATTATCATATGTTTTTTTTACGTTTTGTATAAAACTATCCATTATTATTAAAATTTATTATTCGCAAATTTGATATCTTATCGGTGAAAATGAAAATTATAACTAATATGATCGAAGAATGCGCGAGTTAAGTATATAAAACCAAACACTAATACTTACATTAGGAACGACCCTATAAATGAATTTATTTCAAATAAATAAAGAAAAATGTAAGATTAAGCTCATTTCCGAATTGTTTGAAGAAATTATGATTAAATTCACAAATCACAACTATTTTTCGGTCGCAATTCCAAGAATTGCAACCGTCCCAATTTAATATACAACAATTAACTTTATTAGTAAATTAAAAAGCACTAAATGAAGAAAATGTAACAAAAAACGGCATTTCCGTTCCCAAACGAAAATGCAATATTCAATAGAATTATTAACAAATAAAACAATAATTTTAATTAATAAAAAGAACTTGTAATTACGATAAGTCAGACAAGACAAAAACAAATTTAGTTTTTTTTTTTTTAATAAAAACCAAAACGCGGAAACATAACTCGCGTGTATTGGGGGGATTTATTGAAAAGCCCTCTGCTACCCCTGGATTAGGCAAAACCGAAACTATGCAATCGTTTTCGGTTTTTCAAAATTTCTCTTTTCGAAAAACTGCGGAAATTTGGTAAAAATTTGAAAGCCGGAAAGTCATGAATTTTCATATAACACATATTGATCAACATTTTTGTACCTTCAACAAAAATGATAAAAGTCTGAATCATTTGATACGGCAGAAAACGTAGAGATAAGCGTTTTAAATATCAAGTATCTTTTGATCAAATGTGTTTTATTGCGACAATTGAGTGTTGTTCGTCTGCCTGGCTGGCTGACTGGATGGTCTGCTGTTGGACACGACATCTGCTCTAAATCTTTATGAAACTTCTCAAAGCTAGAAGCAGCCTAACATTTGCCAGATTGTAGCCAAGAATTGTAAATTGCCTATATTATCTATATTATCAAATTGATCAATTTTCTGAAATTCAATTTTGTCCCTTTAACTCCTATTTAATAGTGTCATCATCATCCTAAATGTATGCAAATAATCTTGGTTTATAATGTTTGACAAAATCTGTAAAAAAATTACCAATTAAGTGTGATACCTCCAATTAAAATTACCGATTTAACCCGTATATTCTTGGGTTCATATCATTTCTTCAGTTGCATTTAATTGAATTAAATTTGATACACATTAAGGTAGTGCTTTGTTATGCCCAGCAAACAAAAAAAAAAAAAAAAAAAAAAAATTGAAGTCATTACAAAATAATCACATTTTCACCACTTCTATAGATGCAATCCATGCATATTTACCACTTCCAAAACCGCCGTAGTCGAAAATTGCTTTTATTTTCATTTGTGATTCCGACTTTTATTACAAATAAAAATACAATAAACAAATCTGTTTTTTTTAATTAATAGCAATTTGAATTTGCATTACATCCACTTCATTCATGAATATATAGGGAGTGCTTCCATCTTATTATAATCCTATGTTAATTTTATTATTGATTACGCAATTTTTCACCACTTCCCCATCACAATTTGTGATAAATATTTGCTTCTTTGGAAGCAATGTTTTTTGCTGGGTAGTTATAAATTGAAAATGGATTGTATTGCTGTGGATTGTATTGCTATCGGTACCTCCGTTACAAAATTGATCGATTTGTCGAAGTGTAACTTTTTCCCTGCAGCTCCCAATAAGTGGACTGCAGCAATCCAAATTTACTAAATATTACTTTATAATGCTTGGCAAAATATAATAAAAGTGACCGATTAACATCATCCGTTCTCCTCGCATAAAAATGACACATTTAACTTACATTTTCTTAGGTTCATATCTTATTTTTTAGTTTTACTAAACTCGCTTAAATTTAGTACAGGTTAAGTACTTAGTAAAGATGAGTCTAAGGACGATGATGGGCTACGCTGTCAGGCCTCTTCTTGCAGTACCTATACAAATTGGTTGGTTTGCTTGAATTTTATCTTCTCTCTGTAACTCATAATTAGAAGACGGCAGTAACATAGATTTTTGAACAATGTGTTAACTTAGGCTTGCTAAACACTTAAAGAAGAGGTCGACGTTGAAAAGTCTGGGTGTCCCAACAAGAACGCAAGATTTAAATGACTGATGCAGCAATTGAATAGTTTCTCTGGCTGTATGACAGCCGCCGTCTTGTTGAAACCACATGCCCTCCACATTCATTTCTTCAATTCTAGGCACTAAAAAACTGGTTATCATTTCACGATACCGAACACCATTGACTGTTTGCGCTTGACATGCGTCATTTTCATAAAAAAAAATCCAATGATTCCTCCAGCCCAAAATCCACACCACACAGTGACACGTTGAGGATGCATTTGCTTCTCGTGAATCACTCGAGGATTTTCCTCACCCTAAATGGGACAATTCTGCCTATTAACGAAACCATCAAGATGGAAATGGGCCTCGTCACTGACGATGATTTTATCGGCAAAATCAGCATTTTCATGTTGTCTCTCCAATACTCAACTAACGAACTCCCTTCGCTGTCTATGGTCAGCTGATGGCAGCTTCAGTTCCTGAGTCAATTGAACTTTGTATGCATGAAGATGCAAATCTTTCGTCAAAATTTGCTGCATAGTGGATTTGGAGACACCATCTTGCTGAGCTCAGTGTCGAATTGAGGTGGATGGAGTTTGAGCGACTTCATCACGTACAGCTGCGACATTTTCGGTCGATTGACCTGGTCGAAGGCGCGTTGTTGTCTTTACATCACTAACAGACCCAGTTTTGGCAAATTTATCCATTAATCTTTTTATAGTTGACTCCTTTAGAGCATTATTGTGACCCCAAATTGATCGCGATTGAATTTGCGAACTGTAGCCGCAAAACTTTCACCTTTTTGGTAAAACAGTTTCACAATGAGAATGCGTTGTTCATTCGTGTAGCGCTCCATTTTTACTAACCTCGTACCTTCTACTAGCAAACAATAACAATTGTTCAAATGTCAAACAATGACACTTCGAATTGCGTCAAATTTAAATTTTGCATTCTTGTTTGGACACTCTTTATAAATGACCAATTTAACACATGTATTCTTAGCTTCTTATCTTTCAAATAATAGTACTGAAATCAGTCTAATTTAGCATACATTATGTGCTGGATAAATTTAGTTCTGGAGAATGACAATGGATGGCGCCACCTGTAAAAATTAACTGATTTGTAGAAATTTAATTTCCCCCTGTAATCCGTAATTTGCAGACTGTAATGCCCGAATTTGTTATTAAATATGTTACATTATAATGCTTGGTGAAATTTGAAAAAATCAACCAATTAACTTTCTCACATCAAGCATATAAATAATCCATTCAACCCATATTTTCTTAGACTTATACATTTTTTTTTCAGTTCCATTAAATTCGCTAAAATGTAATAATGGTTAAGAACTTAGTAAAGTTGAGACTGAGAACTAGTAGCCCTTTATTGTAGTTGCTATACAAATTAGGCGATTTGCCGAAATTTCATATTTCCGTTCTAAATTTTAATTCGAAGATAGCATTAACGAAGATAACAGTAGTCCATTGTGTTAATTTTAATGTGCACCTCCACGCACCTCCCGGTACCTCCCATACAAATTAGCCGACTTTCCGAAATTCAACCTTTCCTTTGTAACTTTTAGACAGTAGCTTACACTGTCCCAGGTCATATCTTATAAGTACTTGTGCTGAATTCAGTCATATTTGGCTCAAATCATCCGTCTGGTAAAGTGATTACCGAGAATGAAAACAGAGAGCATCGATGTATCCTTTCTGATACCTCTCCCAGAAATTGACCGATTTATAGAAATTTAATTTTTCCGCAATAATCTCTTATTTAAGAACTGCAGTTATTTAAGTAAATTTAAGAAATGAAATGCAATAGAAAAACTTTGAAGAAATTAACAGGATAACCATGCCATTTCGGATACATTCCACACAAATTACCTCATACAACCCACATTTTCCTAGACTCATATTTTCCATTCATTTGTGCTAAATTCCAGTAGTTTAAAAAAAAAATGATTTTGGTGAAAAGCGGCATTTGAAAGGTCACAGTTACAGTCGAGCTGGATTCTACTTTGGGACAGTCTGCTCCTTTCTTTACGGCTGCAAAATATTGGGTAGCAGAGTTTAAACTAAGCCGTACCAGCTGCCATGGCGAACACCAATTAAGATATTCACGCCAAAAACGGTTAAGAAAATCCATAAAATAGATGATGTGGATGATAATGGATGATCGTCGGCTGAATATAGGTAAGTTAGCAGAAATGATAGGCATTTTATACATCGTATATTGACCAAAGATTTGAAATTAAGAAAACTGTACGCAACATGGGTGCCGCATTTGCTTTCAATAGAGCATAAAGAGCGTCGTTAAGATGTTTCAGTAGAATTTGTTTGAATTTGTCAAAGTTTCACCTTAATAAAGCCGAATTTTTGCATCGATTTATAATCATGGATGTGATATGGATCCACCACTTCATACCTCGAGACAAAGGAACAGTCAAAGCAGTGGACTGGTTTCATCTTTGGGCAAGACAGTGTTGCTTCATCAAGACAATGCTCCAGTTCACACATCCACTATTGCGATGGCTAAAATTAATGAATTAAAATTCGAACTGCTTCATCAGGCACCTTATTCGCCAAATTTAGCTGCCTCGGACTATATTCTATTTCTAAACTTGAAAAAATGACTCTGTGGTAAAAGATTTGCCAACAATGAAAAGGCAAAGTCTGCGGTTGATGGCTACTTTAGAGTTTGACAGTTCCTACTATAAACAGGGCATAGAAGCTATCGAATATCGCTGGAAAAAGTGTATCGAGCTAAAAGGAGAGTGTGCTGAAAAATAAAGAAAATTGTTCCCAACTTTTTTGTGTCTTCTTTGTTAGGTTGGCTAGTTTTGGGACCGCCCTAGATTTATTGTGTGATAGAGTATTTATTGACAAGTAGCGTGCGATCTATCACACTCCTTTTGGTTCCCCTAAAGGAGCGCAAAAGAACGTTGGGTGAAGGTTAGTTCATTTGCTGTGAAATTTCTATAATGTACTGTTTTTGCTGTCGTAATATTTTGAAAACTAAAGCCGCTCAAAACTATTTTCAGTCTAAAATATCGATAATTGCTGGGCAATCTAGATGAATAATTAATCAATAGCTCCAAATATTGAATATTTTGAATGTCTGGGGTAATAACTTATGAACTATTTTACTTATTTACTTATGCTGCTACAGTTCAATTATTATCAAAAGCGTAGCAAGGGGGCGCTGGAGGCTTAGCCACTTAGAATTTTTTTTTAATACCTGACAGGGTTTTCAGATTAGTTTCTTTCAACGAATTTTTTACGTCTGGGAAGGGAAGAGACAATTTATTGCTACGTCAATGCTGATTACCCAAAAATTTATTATAACTCAAAACATGAATTGCTGAAAAAGTGCGATACGTGAACACTCTGGCTATTACATTTACTGAAGGCGCGAACGAAAAAAGCTTTATGAGTCAACGCTTTAAACTATAGCAAAAGAGAATTCTGATAAGTGTTTTCTCTACTAAATGTTCTCTGCCTTAAATTTGTATAAAAAGAATATTCAGTGTGAGCAAATGAGTATTTCACATCTAAACTTGACAGGGAATAGCGTCTTTTTGATATTTCGCAATAAATCCACACACCGATCGCTATGAGTTTATACAATGACGATGAAATGACGGCACCCGAATGGGTTAATCGAGAGTTTTTTGAAAAAGTATTAAATAATTATGAAAATTCTGACAATATTGAGGTGCGTGTTAAATTATAAAATCATGATGTGGCATATATTATGAATGCTTTGGTGCTACTTCAATTTTCCAGGTGATTAGTTTTGAATTATCCCCTGCCAGCGTCAAAGGTGACCACTATGCCAGCATTATGTTTCGATGCAAAGTCAGCTATCGGTCTAAGAAAGACTCAAATATCGTGCAGAGATCTTTGATTATGAAAACAATGCCCAGTGAGGAGGGCATGAAACGAAAAATGTTAGAGGATTCCATGTTATTTGAGACGGAGATCAAAATGTACACAGAAACTCTACCAAAAATTGAACAAATTTTGGCAGAATGTGGCGAACCAACAATTTTATCAGCCAAGTAATATAGATAATAGTTGTAATAGCTATTTTTTGAAAATATTAAACTTTTACCGTCTTATCTTCTAAAATTGCAGAATATTTTATCATTCATTACAACCACATAAAGTATTAGTTTTGGAGGATCTATGCGAATCCGGTTACGATGTTATACGTGGCCGATACTTTAATGAGGAGGAAGTGAAAGCGGTTTATAGGAAAGTAGCTAAATTACATGCCGTTTCCTATATGTTGGGGCACGGCGAAAATCCTAAATCGGTTACTCACTACCAGAAAGGCAGCCTCAACTCCAGTTTGGTTGTACTACGAGACATTATACCCAATGGTTTGGACTTTTTCACCAAATTGTTGTCATCTTATGATGAATTCCATATCTATTATGAGAAGTTTTGTGCCATGAAAGATAAGGTGTATCAAGCCTCTAAGGATTTATACAATGCATATACGCTGAATGCAGGTAAAGGGGATATATTTGTTCTGAATCACGGCGATTTCCACATGAAAAATATCATGTTTAATATGGACAAAAATAATCAACTGGAAGATTTAATAATGGTCGACTATCAAGTTAGTTGTTACGCCCCCTCGGCTGTTGATATGCTTCATTCGCATTTCTTGATACTGAGTCCTGAGTTAAGATTAAAACGGCACGAGCTGATGTTTTACTATTTCACGGAGTTCACAAGGATTTTGAAGAAAATTAAATATGCCGGTGAACTGCCTCAATACTCACAGTTTCAAATGTCAGCACTCAAATATCGACATTATTGTAAGTTCTGTTCTAAAAATAATCTTGGGAATTGTATATTAATTGAATGCGTTATATTTTGCAGCTGTGCTCCTGCTATCCGTAATTTTGCCTATGGTAAGCGCTCTTTTATGCAAATCCGCCGAAGATTTGAAAGATGTTGATTATTCGAAAGTCGTTGAAGAAACCGACATGGTAGCCAAGACTTATTATACGCCAGAATTTCTGGAGGATATAAAGATCTTCATGCCGATACTATTGAGAGAGGGCTATTTTGATTAAATTTTGCAGAACAGATTATGTGACTTGGTAAACATACGAGTCTTCGTGGCATTGAAATTTCGGTAAGATGTTGGAACAAATCCAGAAATACTCTAATTATTCGCATAATAAGTTGCGAAATATTAACAATCTATCTGATATTAGTTTTTTTGTTATAATATTGTTATTTGTTTTGTGGTTTAGATTAAATTTCGCCTAAATTCAAATATTAGTTACTAACATTTGAAACACCTTTTTCAAACTTATTTGTAGTTTTTTAATAATACACCAGGTGAAATACTTTTATCGTTTTTTTTTTATTTAAGAAAAGCTATACGAATGAAATATACAATATTTTACTTAGTCCTTTTGTATATTCGCCATGCTTCATCACATTACATTTGTGATATTATTGTTGTAAAAAATTATGTGAATAAAAAAATTTTTCATGGAAAATATTTAAACGTGCAAAAGGATTTATTTGCTTTTTGGTTGCTGTGGCTTCAACAAATCGTTATATTACTTGATAAGGCAACGTCTAACGATTTAATATGCAAACCTTTTAATAGAGCTGAAACTAACAAATCCACCTTAATTCCCATTTAATTTTAAGATAAGATTGACTGATCTATACGGTTATCGCAACGTCGTGCTCCCAGAATTCTTGCCAGAAGATCAGACGGTATATAAAGAATATTATCCGGACATTTTGCGGTGTCTGAGAGAGGAAATTCATGGTGTTTGTGGAAAGAAAATAATCAATAATAATAATGAATACATTTCCGGGCAAAAAATCTACAAATATCATCGAACAAACGTCCTATTTACCCGGCACGGTTTCGGTTGACTTGTTATTTTTTCTTCCAAAACTCGAATTACTACTTCGAAGCATCAGTTTTCATTCGACAGGCGACAAAAAATAAAAAAAAATTGCAGCAAGTATTGAAGTATTTTTAGAAAAATGATTTTCACAAACATTTTATTGATTGGATGATTTTTTGTATAATTTTTGAAAAGGCCTACTTGGAAGGTGATACAATAAATTTGAATGAATAATACATATTTTGTGTGGTGGTACTTTTTTTGAAAGAATATGCATCAAAAACTAGCAACAAAATAAAATGTATTAAGAGTTACAGTTAACAGTTAACACTAAGCGTAGCTAGCATGAGAATCATTTTGTTCTATTTCTTCAAGTTTTCGCAATAAGTGTTTTGATCAAATATTGGTCGCAGTTAGTGCGCAAAATTTGAAAAATAAGATACGAGGCCAGTCCCGGTAGATTAAAACAAATGATTTTGGTGAAAAGTGGCAACTTTACAAAACATATGTTTTAAGTTTGAAGGCTCCACGTTCTATAATATTTTTATTTGAGCCATCAAAAGTAAACGATCTCAGTGAATTTGTGAACATGGAAAAAATTGGTCACCGTTATGTAATTCAATATTTTCATTTTAAAGGTCTCAGTCCAACCAATGTTAAAACCCAGCTAGATTCTATTCTGGAGAAGTCAGGTTCTTCGTATACGTCTATAAAATATAGAGCAGTAATTAAATATTTCAATTTGAACGGGGGAAGTCTGTTCCTGGGGGAGTCTGCTCCTTCGTTTAGGTCTGTAAAATATTGAGTAGCAGAATTTAAACGAGGCCGTACAAGCTGCCCCAAAACGAACACCGTAGTGGTCGACCAATTGAGTTGTCCACGCCTGACACGGTCAAGAAAATCCACAAAATGGTACTGAATGATCGTTGGCTGAAACTGCGTGAGCTAGCTGAAATGATACGCATTTTAAAAAGCGCTATACATCGTATATTGACCGAAGATTTGTTTTCAATAAAGCAAACCTAGCGTCGTGATGACGTTTGTCAAGCCATCACCGATATAGCACCCGAAACGTGCGAAAATGTGATCGAAAACTACCTCAGAAGGATCCACTGCTGAAACCAATCCAGAGGCAATTATATAAATGGCATTGTATTCCGTACATAATGGCAAGATCCAAACATTGTTACGAAATAAAAGTTTTATCGAAATCATAGCTTAAAGTGTGTTTTATTTAACTTTACTTTTGAAAACGGGAAATCGATAAGCTTCTATTTTTAAAAACAGAGAAAACTCTATCTCATAAAATTAAGCAATTTATAGCATTACCCTAAGAGGCTTTGCAATTCAATATATTTCCATTCACAGAACCAAGTTTAGTAAACCCCCGATGCGTGCTAAGTTATACTGCAATTGGATGAAAAATATCAATCTGGGAAAATAAGGTGAATAAAATTGGGTGAAGAAGTAGCAGCTGATTGAATGCAACTGGGGCAAATGGTCCGTTGTTGTTGTTGTTGCAATTAATTTGATGTGGTGATCGACACTGGACCCGGTTGGAAATTTCTAGAGTTGGTTGTGGACTGTATTTTGGGTTTAAAGGTAATCTTCTGTACCGCTGGGAAGGCAAGTCGACCTGCTGATTAATGTTATGGCGCCTTTTATTCAGATACATCGCGCATTTTACGAGAACTCTCGTTCATATATTGCTACTAGGCGACTATATTGTGCTGAATATGGACTCGGCGAATTAGTGAAGCTCCGAGTGCCACCCTGTATTATCTGACATTTTCCTTATGAACAATTCATAATTTTTTTACCCCAAAAAGGGGAAAAAGGTAGTATAAAGCACAATTTGATTTAATCTTATATTAGGTATGTTCATGGAACGTTTGCAAATTCATTTTAAATTAATTTTTAATAAGTTTTGATAAAAAAACATAAGTATAAACATTATTTATAACAAATTTTAAAAAGGTAAGTATAAACATCATGGTTATACATAGGGATTAAATTAGGTAAATTATAGGGGAGGGAGGGGTGGTTATTCAGTCGACTCCTTCCAATTTCATTAAGCAAACTTACTAACAAAAATGTAAGCAATTTCAGTCCAAAAATTGGGAATTACAGCGTAAAAAATAAATTTCGATAAATTGATCAATTTGGTCTGAAGAGGCATCACAAAACATTCCATTTTCATACCGACAACTTAGTGCAAATTTGGCAAATTTGGATGAATTCTGTACATCCAGTATATGCTTTAAATTTCACACTTGTTTGGGTGGTACCAGAAAAGCAGTGGTTGTTAGTCGACTTCTCTCAAGTTTTACAAAGAATTATAAATAAATCAATACAATGGATAAAAATCTGAGTTATTGCAATCTTCGAATTAGAAACTACAGCGAAAAGATTGAATTTCGGGAAATTGGTAAAATGTTATGGAAAATACCAGAAGGAAAGCGCATTGCTTCCATTTTCATTCTGAGATCCTTCTTTGGGAACCATTCAACGTCTACCAAATTAAATAAAAGATAATTATATAAAAGATATGGAACTAGGAATAATTGGGTTACATCATTTATTCATTTGAAGATACCAAAAGGGGCGGCGTTAGTCGACCGTTTATTTCAAATTCTGCCAAGCGTTATAAACATATACAATGGACTGGTATAGAAATTACTGCTGTTTAAGGATGAGAAGTTACAGGGAGGAAATTGAATTTCTGAAAATAGGTTAATTTGAATAATTTGTATGAGTGCTACCAGAAGGGATGGGTCGCTACAACTCATTTACAGTTCCCTGCTACGATCTGGCAAAATATTGGGCTGCGTAAAGTGTAGTAGACTTTCTACTAAGATTTACGACAGTTATCGTGTCTACGAACCGGTTGATGTAGAAATTAATGAAACATGTTTGGCTAAAAGATACGAATTTTGTACATTAAACGCTTCCTTCTGAGAGTTACATTTTCGCCATATCAAACGATATATACCGTCATTTCTTCGGGCAAAGGTATAAACATGGATTTATGTAGCTAATTTTCAGAAGCGCTGAGGCGTAACTAAGCTAAATTGTATGTATTAAACTAAAACTACAGCTTTTTGACAATCGATTTTACTGACTGGTCCAATGATTCCTCCAGCCCAAAATCCACACCACACAGTGACACGTTGAGGATGCATTTGCTTCTCGTGAATCACTCGAGGATTTTCCTCACTCCAAATACGACAATCCTGTCTATTGACGAAGCCATCAAGATGGAAATGGACCTCGTCACTGAAGATGATGTTATCGGCAAAATCAGCATTTTCATGTTGTCTCCCCAATACCCAATTAACGAACTCCCTCCGCTGTCCATGGTCAGCTGGCTTCAGTTCCTGGTTCAATTGAACTTTGTATGCATAAAGATGCAAATCTTTCGTCAAAATTCGCTGCATAGTGGATTTGGAGACACCAATTTGCTGAACTCGCTGTCGAATTGAGGTGGATGAAGTTTGAGCGACATCATCACGTACAGCTACGACATTTTCGATCGATCAACCTGATCGAAGGCGCCTTGTTGTCTTTACATCACTAACAGACCCAGTTTTGGCAAATTTATCAATTAATCTCTTTACTGTTGACTCTTTGAAGCATTATTGTGACCTCAAATTGATCGCAATTCGCGAACTGTAACCGCAAAACTTTCCCCATTTTGGTAAAACAATTTCACAATGAGAATGCGTTGTTCATTCGTGTAGCGCCCCCTTTATACCAACCTTGTACCTTCTACTAGCAAACAATAACAATTGTTCAAATGTCAAACAATGACACTTCGAATGGCGCCAAATTTAAATCTTGCATTCTTGTTGGGACACCCTATAACTAAATCATATGTATTAAAAACATAACTAAAAACTATTGCATTTTTTTACTTGTAATGCTTATTCCATAAAATAATTCGAAGTACCAGTGTTATCAATAAAATGCAATCAATCAGTTAGAAATAGCTATATGATAAAGAATTTGGCAAGCAGTAATATTATCTATTGCCACTAAGTGGTTACTTTTACAACGAATGCAGAAATCTAAATGTTTTAGAATCACTTTGTATTAATAACCAAATAGTATCTTATCAGTCAAAATGCAATAATTGAGAGTAATCATTGGAAAGCTCTTTGCTATTACATGTGTCAAACATACGAATGAGTAAGGAACTTTTCTTGTGCCCAACGCTCTAAACTATTGTAAATAGAGTATATTGCTGAGTTTTCTCTGTTAGTTTCCTGCTTTGAATTTATATAAAAAGAACAGCAGTAATATCCAAATGAGTATTTCACATCTAAATTTGACGGGGTACGGCGTTATTTTGTTATTTGCTAAATAAATCTACTGACCGATCGCCATGAGCTTGTACAATGACGATGAACTGACGTCACCCGAATGGGTTAATCATAAATTTTTTGAGAAAGTTTTAAATAATTATAAAAATTGTGACAATATTGAGGTGTGTATCAGATTGTGAAATTGTAACTTAGTACATACTCGTATTATGAGCTGTTTGGTACTGCTTTAATTTTATAGGTGATCAATTTTGAAGTATCGCCTGCCAGTATCAAAGGGGATCATTATGCCAGCATTATGTTTCGCTGCAAAGTCAGCTATCGACTTGGGAAAGACTCAAATACATTGCAAATATCGTTGATTATCAAAACCCTACCTACTAAGGATAACTTGAAACGGGAACTCTTACAGGATTCCTTGTTATTCGAAACGGAAATCAAAATGTTCACAGAAACATTGCCCAAAATTGAACAAATTTTGGCGGAATTTGGTGAACCAACAAAGTTATCAGCGAAGTAATGATGAATGAAATTAAATTTGATGGGTGTTAAAATTTTGTAATATTTGTCATTCATTCATTATAATTACAGAATATATTATCATTCATTGGAGCCTCATAAAGTTTTAGTTCTGGAGGATCTGTGTGAATCTGGCTATAATGTTATACGTGATCGTTATCTTAATGAGCAAGAGGTGAAAGCTGTTTTTGAGAAAATAGCCAAGTTACATGCTGTCTCCTATATGTTGGGGCACAGTGAAGATCATGATTTGGTTACAAACTACCGAAAAGGTGCCATCAACTCCAGTTTGGCCGTACTAAACGATATTGTGCCTAAAGGTCTAGACAATTTCGTCAAAATGCTATCATGTTACGACGAATTCAGCATTTATCAAGAGAAGTTTTGTGCTATGAAAGATAAGCTGTATGCGGCCACTAGAGAGCTATTCGATGCTTACACTGCCAATGAAGGCAAAGGAGATATATTTGTTTTGAATCATGGTGATTTTCACATGAAAAATATGATGTTTAAAATGAACAAAAATAATGAGGTGGAGGATTTGATATTTGTCGACTATCAGATTAGTTTGTATGGTCCCTCCGCCGTTGACATGAGCTATTCGCAATTTCTTATCTTGAGTTCTGAGTTAAGATTAAAACGTCACGAATTTATGTTTTACTATTTCACCGAATTCACAAAGATCTTAAAGAAAATTAAATGCCCGGGTGAGCTTCCCAAATTTTCCCAGTTTCAAATGACTGCCCTGAAGTACCGACATTACAGTAAGTTCAGTAATAAATTTTGGAATATTGAGAATTAATTGATTTTTGTGTATTTTGCAGCTATATTTTTACTATCCGTATTCTTGCCCATGGTATGCCGTATTTTAGGAAAAAAAGTGGAGGAATTGAAAGAATTTGATGTTTCTCAATTTGTTGAATGTCCAGATACGATTGCTTCGAGCTATTATTCGCCAGAATATCTGGATGATGTACGTGCATTTATGCCGATACTATTGAGGGAGGGCTATTTTGATTAAATTTCATCGCGGACGATATGAATTAATATGTTAAACATGTGAGACTCTGTGACAATACAGAAAAATACATTGAATATTTTATTTGTGTTAAATTTAAATTTTAAATTGTCTGTTCTGCGAAAAATTCTAGTAAAGGAGTACAGAAAAGCCAAATATCCAATAGTATAATATTTGCTCGTATAATAAATTAAATCACTAACTTCGATTTGTCACACTAACTACACATGCAAACGAAATCAATGATTTAAAATTTGTATTTTACAAGGTTTAGAAACTCATTATTTTTACAACAGATGTATTTAGTAAGCTGTATCTCGCGGTGTATAAGTTCGATCGGGTTACTCTAAATGGTGTTAGAAAGATAAGATTTCGTACCCAAAAAACTATTCAGACGGGATTTCGATACCTTCACTGAGTATTGTTTGAGCTCACGAAAAAAATGGACACCAGCAAAGAGAAAATACTTCATATTTTACAGGTTTTCTTCGGTAATGGCGAAAAAACGCAATATAGGAGGCTAAAGATGCTGCCATAGGCAATCCTATGAAATTTTGGTTTGATCAATTTTATACCGATAATTTTGATGTCAAAGACGAACCATTCTCTGGAAGGCTAATTTTCGAAAATATTAATAGAATAATAGAAAACTGCAGGTTCCACCATCAGGTAAGCACTGTAATATAATGTAATTTTGCATTTACTACCCCTGGACATAATTAGTATGCAAACTGCCGTAGTTGCGGCGGTAAGACTAAGATAGCTGTCATAGAGGTCAAACAGTGGTTATGGTCACAGTGTGATCCTCAACATGGTGCCTGACATGACAGGCACTGCTGACTACGCTCTGGCTGAACGCACTGTTCGACAAGAAGTACCATGTACTTATACCAGATAGAGATACATGGAAATGTAGAACTCCTGGCATAAAACTGTATGTCGACTTCTGGACTGACGGTTAAAAATTAAATGATCAGGTAGGTTTCGGCGTCTACTCCAAAGACCTGAGGGTAAACATAGCAAGAAGGCTAACTGCAGCACTGTAGCGTTTATCAGGCCGAAATTTTGGCCATTAAGGAGAGATAACATCCTCACCACGGTGGGGATTAACATATTCTTTGATAGTCAAAATGGCATTAGATCCCTGGATTCTGTCTTCCTGAACTCAACATCAGCCCTGAATTTTCGCAGATCTCTTAACGAGATGGCTCAGTATTTCAACATTCATTTTATGTCGATGCCGGGCCATACTAGGAAACTGCAGAGCAGACGAGCTGGCAAGACTAGGGACAACCTTACAGACTCCAGACAGAGTTGGAGTCCGTGGGCATGCCTCTTGCCACTTGCAAGCTCCTACTGTGAGATGGAGCATATTTAGAGGCAAATGGTAGTTGAGCGTCTGTTCGGGGCTGTGATCAATCCAGACAGATATGGTCTCGCCTAAAACTGAAGCGTTCACACACACTGCTGTGGCTATCAAGATCCGAAGTCTTATTGCTCGCATCCGTCATGACGGGACACTGTGTGTTTGGAAGACATGCAGTGAGATTGAAGGTTGCGATTAGTGACTTCTGCAGGAGTTGTAGGGATGAAGAGGAGGAGGAGCTCATAGAACATCTTCTCTGCAATTACCCCGTACTGGCGACCAGGCGAGGATCTACACTGGGCTTTTATTTCTTTAGGGACCTGGTAGATATGGACGATATAGATATTATTCGACTTAAGAGGTTTTTGAGGCGCTGAGGATGGTTCAAAGGGGGAGACTAAGCGCATCCTTATCTCTAGTTTCCGTGGTATCACAATGGACTACACGGTCTAAGTGAGTCTGTCTATTCAGACTGCCACACTGACCTAACCTAAGCACTGTTTCGAATGCTCAGAAGCTAAAAATTGGACAAAAACCTATTTGGAACCACTTAAATATAAAACTGGGTACAAAAAGAAACTATACATCGTATGTGGGTGCCACACGAGTTAATAAAGAAAAACTTTATGGGCAGAATTTCTATCTGCGAATCGCTGCTGAAACGCACCAAAACAGATCCATTTCTGCAGCAGGTGATGATGTGGATCACTGAAGCTGAAGTGGATTACTTACGACTACACCAAGTGAAGGCGGTTATTGTCGAACCGCTATGAGTGAGTGCAAACGGCAGCCAAGCCAGCATTGAGGGTCAAAAAAGCGTTGCTATATGTTTAGTGTGATTGGCAGGAAATCATTTATTTTGTACTGGTCTCCTATAGCTAAACTCTTAATTCGAACCCGTACTATTAACAATTGTAATGTTTGAAAGGAGGAGCCAGCTTTGCCAAATAGAGAAATTATGTTCTCTTGGAACAGAGTCAAGGCACACATATTGATAATGACACGACAGAAACTCGGGGAACTTGGATGGGAGGCTGTTATATATCTACTTTATAGTCCGGACCCGGCACCAAGTTATTACCCTCTATTATTGTCTATGCCGAATCATTTTCGCCTGAAGAGAAGCTGTACCAGTTTTTCCCCAATAGAGAGTGGGGTTTTTATGAAAAAGCCATAGTGAAATTATCATCAAGATGGCAAGAAGTTTTTGAAAAAACGGTGCATATTTGGCCAAAATTCGATAATTTTAACTGCGTTAAATAAGGCCTCAAGTGCTTGCATTCCAAATTTATTCGCTGAGCTGAAGTTTACCTAAGAAGGCTTATTTATCATCACTTTAGGTACACACGGCTTTCGAAACTTGCAAAGTTATCAAATAATAATATTTATCCTTTCATAATTTTCGACTTTTTGGAAAACATTAGACAAGATGAATAAAAACAAGTACAAAGGCGTCGAAAATCATTCCAACAAAAAATAACCATAGTTAGTTATTTGACAATGCATTGGTTCTGGCAGGCAACATAAGTATGGAACATAGCATACATTGCCAGGCTTTAAACTAAATAGGGGTTTCAATATTAATATCATGAGAAACAAAACTGCGGGTGCCAATTGCCTCACAAAACCCATTTGTTCTGATTGCTTCTCAATGTTTGAGAAGGCTGCGGTAATATCGTGAACTTTTCTGCCAATGCTGTTTATATTATCAGCATATGCAATATGACCAGTCGTGTCAACTGCATCATTTTTCATAATAATCTTCAACAGAATACGAGTACTGAAGCGGTCGTATGATAGGAAATCGCTTTGTCTAAATCGGCGCAAGATTTTTGCTTATCGTTACTGAAGACTTTGTTTCAGGCAATGTCATCCTACAAAAACATATAAACTTTGTAGGAATATTGAGCTCGGTCATGGCTTCATACAGTTTATGCCGTATCGGACAATCGAAAACAAATTTATAGTTAAAGAAAATTCTTGAGTTTTTTTTTTTTTTTTGAGAATTTGCCACAGTGTGAATATATTTACTTACTTACTTCGCCGACGACTAGAATAGACATTTTTGTTTATTATCTTTTCTTATTTTATCTTATCTATTATGACAAGTCTTCTGTACTTTCTCTTCGAAAGCATGGTCCTTCCAATGGAGTTTTGATCTCCTTCTTCTGCGTCGCTTAATGGTTTAATTTACATTACATTTCTACTCAGTAAAAAAACAATATCAAAACCTATTTAGTTGACTATTTATTAACAGGTTGTTTTCTGAGATGGTTATTTAAATACAGTTACAAGCTCACACTGTGTACACTGTCTCGGGCTTTGTTCACAAGTGTTCGCTATGACTTCACCATGATTTTGATTTTTGATTTAAAATTAAGAGGTCACTTGTTACTGGAGTCCTCACCATAACCGTTGTCAGGCGCAAATAAATTCGACAGGATAGACGGTTCCCCGAAGCAGTTTTGAGGACTGTATTTGCTTAAGATATATTTTTGGAATCCGCAACAGAGGCCTGCAACTCTGCACTAAATGAGAATTTCCACTTGCATAGACAAAGGTATAGAATATGGCTGTCGTTTATGAACTCAATCTGCCACTATAGATGACATCTTGCTACTAGGCAAGATAGGTAAGATGTGATCCAATGCTTTATTATTGCTGATCTTGTTTTGAAAGTAAGTCATACTCAAAGTTTCTTAACAAAGGAGTTTTGATCTTCTTCTTCTGGGTCGCTTAATGGTTTCATTATCGAAAATTTTTCGTCTTTGAACGTTTTTCTGACTGTAGTAAAGTCTCGCAGTTTATTGCCAATAATGCCTAGATCATCAACGCAATGCAAGTAGTTTGTGGTTTGTGTTAAAAATGGTACCTTTCGTATTAACGGCTGCCTTCTTCGTAATCATTTCCAACAGTGTGTTGAAGAGTTTGCACGACAGGCTGTCCCTCGTCTAAATCTGCATTTGGTTTAAAATGTCTCACTAATATTATTGCCTATTTTTACTGAAGACTTCGTGTTAGTCAGTGTCATCCTACAAAGGAACACCGAATTTGGCCATGATCTCATATATTTAGACTTATCGTTGGCGAATGGTTGTACTGTCCATATGTTTTTCTCTGCTATTCTCAAACAGTTTTCTAATGTGAATATCTTGTCAACTGCGGATTTAAAAGCTCTAAAGCCGCCGTTAAATAGTTCTGCTGGTAAGCCATCAGCTTCGCATCGCTGTTGTTCTTAAGCAATCATACTGTTATTTTGAATTCGGTGTTAGGCAATCTGAACTGTTATCTGTAATCCGGAATTAGTAATTTGTGGGAATGTCCTCCTCATATTTGCAGAACACTTTTCCCATCTGCATCCAGATTTTTTGTTCCAAAACCAAAATTCGAAATTAATACAAAAATATCTTGAACTCGGTGCCACTTTTATTGTATATAACACAGGGTATATCTAATTAGATTTAATACTTGTACTATTAAGATTCATATTTGCACTTCAGGCATAAATAAACGTTCGAGCGAGTAACTGACATCGTGCAGTCAATGTGCATAAATTAAATATTGTATTTCCAGTCTTCAGTCTCAGAATTGTAAAAGAAACTTGTTAATAGCCACATGCCATATCGGCTACATTTAACAATCTGAGTTCTTTCGGACATTGTTTGCCTGTCCATTTATGGTTTTGGATTTCCAAATTGTACGATCGGCTGGTGATTGAATGTCTCACCAAGTCGTTGATGTCGAGATGTTGTCGGGTGTTAAGAGTGTGACATGTTAAAGACTAAATGAACACTTAACATGACTGGCAACCCGGCTGCCGTTGCATTAATGTACCCGCAGCCAAGCGTGACAAATGTGCAGCTTTTTAAGGTTTTCTCACCAACAAATTGATATTAACAAATAAAGTATTAAACACAAATTTAGTATGTTTATAAAAAATTTTGGCAATGAATGAATTAACAAAATAAGTTGGTATTAAATAGTTCTCTAACGAATATGAATGTACGATGTAGCTTCTAGTTAATAAGACAACATGATGTTGCAGGAAAATATGTCATATTTTATGTGTCAAATATTTTCGCTTCAAATAATTTTGCAGTTTCTTGAAGAAATAGTGAAATTACTTTCTTTGTTGTATTTCTTTGAAGTGAATTAGAACAGCGGTTATTTGTTACACTGTCACGAATGGAATGCACTACAAGTTGATGCAACTAATATGAATGCACACATTATTAATGCAAAGAAATGATGTGAAAATCATATTTGCAATTGCAAGAATATGATTGAAACATTTTGGCTATTAGAGCTAAGAAAATATAATGGCAAACTTTCATTTATGACTCAGAGATGTCAAACAAAGAAAAATTTCAAAAAACGTATTTGTTGAGAAGAGCAAAGTGCCATTTTCTATTATTATTTTTATTTTATTGTTTTCTTTTTCATCGATCTTCAGTAAAGTTTTTAAAAAGCATATAGAAGAACGTAGTATTATAAAGCATAGTAAGAAGAAATTCACTACTTTTCCAATAGACGTCTTTAGCAATCTTTATCCCGCCATGTATAGATGCGGTTGGATTACATTAGACGAATAAGCTTTTGTACTCAGAAGGCTACTTAGACAGTTTTGTAATTGTTTGACTTAGTATTGTTTCAGAGCGCGTCAAAGATGAACATCAACATAAACCTTATCTTACAGTTTATCTTGGATATGGCAAAAACGCAAGACAGTAGTTGACATTCATGACAAGTCAAATGTTGAAAATGTCGACAAAATAATGAAAATTTTCAAGTTCGACTATCATGTAGGGGTGACTGTTGCTAAAGAGTGATTCAATTACGGCAAGGTCAAGTAAAAACGAAGGTGGTTATCATCGACATTTTTGGAAGATCCATATGACTGTTTAGAAATTCCCATCTATGCTTGTCTGCATTAAGAATTAGTAGAGAGGCAGTTTGAATTACATTTTTAATAATCTGAAAGTACTTTGCCTTTCAGAAGCAGATGTTATCAACTAAAATTAAAATAAAAGCCTAAGAAATACTAAACCGTAACACTGTTAGGTATTACAAACTTTAACTTATTTTTCTGCACTTTAACTTATTATTTTCTGCATATTTTATATTTATAATACTATAGGTATAATATTTATAATATAAATAATATATTATAATATTTATGTATAGAATTAATTCTTATCAAAACTCTTTCCAAAAGTGTAAATTTTGGTTATAAACTGGCTAATATCTTTATAATTCTATTTATGTTTATACTCCATATTAAAATTATTATTTTATTAAAGAAAGAGAGATTTTGTTATATATTTCTACTCAGTAAAATATCAATATTAAAAACTATTTAGTTAGCTTTTTTAACAGGTTAATTTCTGAGATTTTTATTTCAATACAGTTACAAGGTCACACTGTATCCACTGTCTCGGGCTTTGTTCATAAGTGTTCGCTATGACTTCATCATGATTTTGATTTTTGATTTAAAATTAAGAGGTCATTTGTTACTGGAGTCCTCGCCATAACCGTTGTCAGGCGCAAACAAATTCGACAGGCTGGACGGTTCCCCGAAGCAGTTTCGAGCACTGAATTTGCTTTTGAAATTCGCAACAGAGGCCTGCGACTCTGCACTAAATAAGAATTTCCACCTGCATAGCTAAAGGTATGGAATATGGCTGTCGTTTATGAACTCAATCTGCCAGTATAGATGACATCCTGCTACTAGGCAAGATAGGTAAGATGTGGGCCAATGTTTTATTGCTGCTGATTTCGTTTTGAAAGTAAGTCATACCTACAGTTTCTTAACAGAATTACTAGTCCAATTAGCGCAGCAATTGCTGCAAGGCTAGCAAGTTATCATTAAGCCAGATCAGCTTTTTATTTGTTATTTAAATACCATTTTTGCATAAGCCTTATTTGCAGCTTCGTGAGCATTCGGGAGTTTAAGAATAAAAGTTTAAAAATAACAAATTTATATGAAATTTATATATATATTAGATATATATATATATATATAGATATAGTACTATATTAGATATAGTACTAACTACCTGAATAGACTTACTTTTCATCCGAATATCTTGGCAATTAATCTGCTTAATGATAGCGAGGAAGTACGTAGACTAAAAAGAACTCACATCCTTGACCTCCCATTTTTGTAATTAATATTAATGTAAATATTGTACTATAACTGTAACATATTGACTTACTGTTAACTTTTGTAGAATTTAACAGCTCTGTGACTTATCTGATATTATTATAAAATTTGCTTAATGTTTATATGAAAATAGATTGCAAATAAAGAATAATAATAAAAAAAAAAAAAAAAAAAAATATATATACAATGTAAAGCCGCTGACAAAGTACGATTCTCTGGAGCCAATTCTATGCGACAGTGTGATGCTCTGAGCAACCTATTCTAAGGATATTGACTTAGTGTTAAGGCAAATGATTCGATATAATTAGAGTAATTTATTATAGCTAAATAGGAATTAAAATTTAAGGAAAATTATTAGATATAATTAGAGGGATTTATTATAGCAAAAAAAAAAAAAGTATGAGCAAGTCGTTATAAAGAGGACAGTATTCGAAGCAAGAATAACATTTATTTAAAAGCAACAATAAAATTTTTTTATTTAAAAATTTAAAAGTTTTGTAATCATCTAAAAGGTTTCTGGTTTGGAACAATCTCGCTTTACCAATTCCAATTGAGCTGACTTATTGTGAGAAAAAAAAAAATATTTCCTATTAACCTTTATACTGGAAAAATACTTCTCTTTCATCAAATAAAACTTTGTGTACCAAGTTGACGTTTTAAAAACGAAGCCTAAAAAACGAAGCCTAAAATTCCTAATAAATCATGCATTGTACATAAGTAAGGAATAACTTTTAGCTCTGTCTCCATTTTTTTTATAAATTTACACAAACATATATAGAGACAGTTCAAATCGTCTACCACTAACTATAAATAAATAGAAAACATGAAGCTCAACCTAAGATTATTCTGCGCCGTTTCCTTTAAACTCTTGTTTGTGCAGCAACAATGACCTCGATCGTCATATTCAGGTAATGAATACGTCCAAATATTAACAGCTAATAATGCGCACATGCATTTTTCCAAAATTATCGACCCTTGATGCACGAATCAAAAATAACACACTTCACTTTCAATGCATTACAACTCAACTCTCAACTTTGATGCTGTCTAACAAAAGACTTAAGCAACGAACTTGCATGCATCTCGTTCCTCACTACAACACTACTAACTATTTTTCAATTGCTCGTACAATGTTTGAAAAGAACATTTTGGTGGCCCAAATATGTCATGGTACAATTTCTTTTCTTCTCGTTTATTTTATTATTTTTTTTTTTATCAAAAATAATTGCCTTTACGCTGCTCGCTGCAATTTACTTTCATAAGATTTTTTTGTTTAATGTGTCAACATTCACCTGAACAAAAATCACGTTGATGCGATTTTCGTAATTGTTGTCGTTGTTGTTGCTGTTCGTTTTTCAACTTTCATCACTTGTCAGTCAATGCGCTGATTATTTTTTTGTTGTAGAATTTGTAACTGCAATAACAAAAATGTGAACTAAAATACCTTTTGTTGGTGCAACATTAAGGTACCCGTATAGTACAGTATAGGTACAGTATAGGTGGCATAGCGTCTTTTTTTTTTGGCTACAATATATAACATTAACCTAATTTTTGAAATGTCATTTGGCTTCAAGTAATTTTGTCTTAAAAAGAAATTATGTCGTTTTTCGAAACAATTGAAAGTCTTACATTTATCAAGCCTATGTTTGTGTGATGAAATGATGAATTGATTGTTCACAAGATTTTCTTTTGCGTTGGTTAATATCAAGGTCAGCATCACATCAGCCGTCTTAAAATCATTTCTCCATAAAATGAGACAATGTTGCACTTTGCGTTAATTTCATTTTAAACATTTTGCCTCAGGGACTTGAATGTGTTAAATATTCATTGAATACAGATTTCGAATCTGCAGGTAAGACAGCGTCAGTCAAAGTTGTTTATCTTGACGAATATTGTTTTATTTCATGTGTTACAATTTCGTAATGACTGTTTTTAAAGCTGTCTGCACGCAATATTTGTTAACGATGATTGCAATGATTGAGATATTATATGTGCAACAAATTGCAATAATTGTTGCTTTAAAACAACGCATGGAAAAATTCCAAGTCCATATTAATATCAATTACTTTTGGTTTTCGACTTAAGTGAGTTCAAATTTGAAAGAATTATATATTCATCAACTGTATGTTAACATTTGACTTTTGAAAGATTGTAATATTAAAATTTGTATGCGATACACGGAACTCTTATTAGAACTTTCATTTGAGAGATACAGAATACTGAAATTTCATTCGTAAATATACAAAGCGAACAACGGCGTTTTTAAAGTGTATTAAAAATTAAAGTTTATTAACATGTAAAACCTTTACGTTTCATTATGTTTGTTTCATTTTATAATCTGGAAGCTTTCTCGAGTTCGAAACATTTTTATTCCATTTGAAAAAATCTGCTTAAAAATGATAAATTATATACCTTCGCTAGGAGAAATTAAGATATATATATATATATGATATATATAAATGTGTATATATATATATATATATATATATATATATATATATATGTATATGATTTGGTATGAACAAAAATGTAACACACAGAAGGAAGTCGTTAAAGTACTAAATATTTTTTGACCAAATACACAACTTCATTAATTTTTACGTCAATTGAGCGATACCCTTCTGTCTGGCCCCTCTCCACCAGGATAAATTCCGCAGATCTTTATGGACTTTCTTGATGTTTTGGCACAGCCTCATATTTTACCTGTAGCCGTAGCCGTTTCATGGTTGCGATGGTTGCAAGTGAGCTATGTCGGTTCACCTCCTTTCAATTTCTTTCCTGCAACTCCTTATGCGGAACCTGCAGTAATGATAATTTTTGCTCATTATTTTCTTTTATAATGATTGGGGGTATATTTTAAAGAATCAGCTGATTAAGCAAGTCCCTCCTAGTATCTCTAATAAAAATGACCGATTCTGCTCACACATAAAGGATGATTTATTAATCATAATTTTTTTACAAATCGAATAAAACTCTCAAAATTGCATCATATATTAAAAGTTTTTATTAGAATCGATAAATTGATCTTTGCTATTTAATTTTTAAAAGTAATTTCATGTAAATGTTGTCTGCGGCTCCGTCTCAAAATGTCCACTAGTAACTTTTTGGAGCATTTCGGCCTGTATTCCACGAATAACACGTGTTATGTTATCCTGTAAGGCTTCAATAGTGTTCGGCTTGTCCACATAGACTAACGACTTGACATAATTCCACAAAAAATAATCAAGAAGCGTTAAATCGCAAGATCTTGATGGCCCACTCACAGGGCCAATCGAGAGATAAGCTGCTCACCCAATTCATCCCTCAACATATCCATTGCTTCACGAGCAGTGTGGCATGTTGCAACGTCCTGATGAAACCACATGCCAACCAAGTTCAACTCAGCCAATTGGGGCGAAAAAAATCGCGTATCATGGCTCGATATCGTTCGCCGTTGACGATAACGTTTCTTCCATGGCCGTCTTTGAAGAAAAATGGACCGATGATGCCACCAGCCCATAAACCACACCAGAATGTCGTTTTTTCGGTATGCATCGGTAATTCATGTATGGCATGTGGCTGTTCATCACTCCAAACACGACAGTTTTGCTTGTGTACGTATCCGTTCAGCAAGAAATGAGTCTCATCGCTGAACACAATTTTTCGATAAAACAGTGGATTTTCATTGAGCTTTTGTAAGGTCCATTTACCAAAAATTAGACATTGTGTTAGGTCATTCGGCTTCAATTCTTTCGTGAGTTGAATTTTATAGTCTTTCAAACCCAAATCGACGTGTAAAATTTTCCTTGTGTTTGAGTAACACACTGCCCAATCATTGAGAACGGCGACGTATTGACATTTCACTATCATCATTAACACTGGTCGCTACGGCTGCAATATTTCTTCGGTACGCACTCTACGCATGCGAGTCGATGCTTTTATGTCCAACAAAGTAAATTTGCTGCGAAATTTGGAGATAACAGAACAAATTGTTGATTCAGCAGTTCGATTATGACCACCATAAAATGGTCGTATCAAACGATGCACATTTGTCACAGAGCACGAATTTTGATAATGAATTTTAACGATTTGCCATCGTTGCTCGTTTGTTAGTCTTTCCATGATGAAATGGCAGAGTATACTGTACACTTTTTACTTTGACAGATGACGTTTGGACGCCATTACCAAACAGTGCTGCCAACCTGAAAAACCTAAATCTTAAGAAATCACCCTATACTTAGGTTCAAATCTTTTATGTAGTTGTACTGAGTTTAGTCAAATTTGATACACGTTGTCACACCCATTTCGATACCTCTCTTAAAAATTGACCAATTTTTTTGAATTTAATCAGAAGATTGATTATTCCTAGTTAATCATCTGAAGTAGTGTAGATTTTTATTTTTATTTATATTATTTATATTTATAAAAATAAATTTTATTTATTTATTTATTTTATTTACTTTTACTTTATTTACTTTTTATTTTATTTTATTTACTTTGCTTTGTAAGCATTTAGAAAACCGGAAACAAATCGATCAAGTAACCACGCCATGTTCTGGCATCTCTCATATACGAGTAAATGGCTGATTTAATCAACATATTTTTGCTTCCATTTCTTTCAATTAGTTAGTTTAAATTAGTAAATTTGGCCAAATTTGCCACATATTTTGTGTTTAGTAAATTAGTTTCTAAGGACGGCAATCGGTGAAACTGACAAAAACTGACCGATTTAATTTTTCCTCTGTAATTTGTAAATCGTGACTTTAACAAAATTCTCCGGTGTTATCAGCTCGTCGCCACCAGTTTTAAATAGCTCCGCTGGCAGGCCATCAGCGCCCGCAGCTTTGTTGCTCTTAAGTCGCAATACTGCTGTTCTGATCTCTGTTTGGCCCAGAGTTGCCACCCAGAACTAAGAGCTTACAAAAATGATGCGAATAGGGGCTATACGGTCAACTATAGGGTTAAACTGCGAGCCAAGGTGTCTCAGTCTCTTTGCCACAACAAATCCACTTCAGAATTCATGCCCTTCTGCGTGGCGGCTACAGTAGATACCACAGTTTTTACGCTGAGTACATCCTTGTCCTATTCATAGCATCTCCTGGATGGAGGTAATGTCAGCCTTATAGGCATCTAGGACATCCGCTAGTCGGATAGAGGCCCCTTCTCTGTAAAGAGTGCGGACATTCCAGGTGCATATCCTTAGATCATGGTAACGTTCGCGGGGGTCGCCGACATTTAGGGGGTACGTTTTATTAGTTTCTTAGGTATTTTCATGATAATTTAAATTTAAGATGAGCGGCTTATCAGGCCACTGCATCTGATCCTATTGTTGGGGCTGCCACCGACCACTAGGCTGGTGAGTTGAGTTTCAGTAACAGAAGTTACCTACTGGCCTAAGACGCATAGGTGTTAGCATGCCATTTAGATTTCTCAACTAGTTGTCTTCTCACTTTAGATACCATCAAACTGATGTCTGATGGCATTACCAGGGAATACTTGCCCGAAGGTCGGAAGTCGTGAGCTGCCTGGGAAAATCTGCAGAGGGATCTGGTTACTCCCAAGTAAATAACGATCAGAGGGCCTAACTTTGAACTTTCCCCATTCTCCAAGTTGGCTATATTTTTTATTGTTATTGTACTTATTTTGAAGCATATTTATGCACAATTCTAATTTCAAAATTGATGTAGTTCTCAAGTTACAGCAACTTTTCATTCCAGCGATCTTTGCAAAAAATAACGTAACATATCCATATACTCGTACTGATATACATAAGTTAAAAGATATATTTTAGCATTATTTATATCCTGAAGACAGATGCTGGCGTCTAAGCTCTGTTTTAAAATTCAGCAGTTCAACAGCTGCTCAAAATTCGATATTTTCAATAAATTTCCACAATAGCGCTTAATATTTCGAAATGCTAAACTTTGAGTAGTTTTTCTTTGAAAGCATAGACATAACCAATTCCAAACTTCATCCACTCCAGAGTTGTATCAAAGCAAACCCAAAATAATATCATGAAATGCGATTTACTAAATATGTACTTTATTAAATTATTTTTGAAAATTGGAACAAATTGGAATTTTGTTTTTGCAAAATCAGCTCCGGAGTAGCTCATATGATGTTCAAATTCCTTTTGAAATCAATGTTCCAACATCCATTCAAATCTATGCATCTCCCCGTAGAGTGCAATTAATTTAAATTGCCCTTTGAATGTTCAAGTTAAATTACAAATATTGTAGTCCCGCCTTCAGCAAGTTCGTTGCTTAAGTCTTTTGGTAAAAAGGCTTGCAAGAAATACCAAGAATTGGTTAATCTTATTTTACCTTCCAAATTACCTCCATCAATTTCCTTCAGTTTTCCTCTGTTGTTGTCTTCTGCTTTTCATGCCAAATTATAAGCGTATACTAAATATTTCATTGCCGTCATTTATATTTAATTACTTATATTAAACTATATCAACTATATCGAATGTATTTCATCATCACCTGTTTGAGACGTTACTTTTACTTGCACTTTCAATATTTTGCAACCGCCATTATCAGCATCAGACGCATTTTTGTTGGTGAGTCTGTGGAAGTGTCTCAACGTCTGTGTTTAAGCTGTGGCCGGGAATCATTTGTCAAGTAAGTAAGAAAACGTGCTTCAAAGAATCATAATGTCGTTAAGAGTAACAAGTATTTTGGATTTTGTTTTTGTTTTAGTCTTGTTTTTGTTTTCTTTTTGCATGTATGCACAAACATTTGCATACTTGCTACCCAGACAGCTTTCGCTCTCATTTGTTTTATGTTGCATATATCAAATGTGATGTGGTGTGTGTGTACAACATGTTGCACACCCAGAGTTACGACTTCCACCAGTAGTATATAGCTTGCATGATGATGATGATGATGATCACCATCATCATCATCATTATCAACATCATCATTGTGACGATAATGATAATATTTACGTAGTCGACGACGACGACAGCTCCGGCGAGGACGCATTGATTAGCTTTCGATTTTTGTTGTATTCATTTCCCGCCAGTCGCAGACTATTAAGGAGTCATGTATGCATGCATGCAGGTCTGTATGCATGTGTGCGAATGTATAGTTTAAATTGTATCAAAAAAACTGGATAGTCATTATACGGTGGCATCATGATATGGTGTCGGTGCCGTCACAGAGCGGAGTATTTTCAATGGAAGGAAAGTGATGGTGACAAAGATTACAAACATTGCACTGCATTTGTTTAGACGCTGGTGATATGAAGCTTTTTTACCCTACGGAATGTATAATTGAGGGTGTTTAAATGTAAATGTCTGTAATATACAAATGTTAATTAAATTGGTAAAGAACAAGTACAGAAATTGGCCATTTATCGCAAGAGGACGGCAACATGCTACATTTTTTTTTGATTTGATTTTCTTTATTAACATTTCTTTTTTTTTTTTATTTCTACCATGTATTTCTAATTAACAATTATCCACTGCACGAAGACAGTCCCTAAACTAGCAGATTTGATGTATAGATGGTGCCAGTAGTTTGAAAACAATTACAAAATATATGTTTTAAGGTTCAAGGCGCCACGTTGTTTATATTTTTATTTGAGCCATCAAAATTAAATGATCTCAGAGAATTTTTAAACAATGGAAAAATTGGTTACCTTTAAGTAATTCAATATTTTCATTTGAAAGGTCACACTCCAACCAACATTAAAGCCGAGCTATATTCAACTCTAAGGAAGTCTGAGTCAGAATTTAAACAAGGCCGCATGAGCTGCCAAGACGAACATCGTAAAATTGAGATGTCCACGCCAGACACAGATAGAAAAAGCCACAAAATGAGAAAAAAATTTCGAGCTAGGTGAAACTACATTCATTTCAAAAAATGCTATAATTCTGCTGTGCTCAAGATAGGTGCCGCATTTGCTTTCAATAGAGCAAAAACAGCGTCGTGAAGATGCTTCAGTAGAGTTTGTGTCAGTTCGGCGATGTTGCATCTTAATAAAGCTGAATTTTTGCATCGATTTATAACCATGGATGAGACATGAGTCCACCACTTCACACCTGTGAGAAAGGATCAATCAAAGCAGTGGACTGCAGTGGGAGAATCGGGTCCAAAGAAGGCATAGACGGTTCCATCTGCAGGCAAAGTCTTGGCGTCAGTTTTTTGGGATGCGCATGGAATTATTTTTGTTGATTATTTCCCAAAAAAGGAACTTCTTATCTTTTGGTAGAATTTTCGGACTTCACCTGTATCCCTGTACCTTTCTATTTCCTCACTCTCACGCTCTTTCCACAACCGTTTCTTCTGCCTAAAGAGTTGGTGCGTCTTTCTTCTCTTCTCCTTGTAGCATTCCATAACTGCACGCGTTACAATTGGCCGCAATATTGCCCTGTATGCAGCATCCTTTTCCTCAGACATCATGCGACATTCTTCGTCGTACTTTTTTTAAATACGTTCCATTTGAAATGCAAATATCGTCAACAAGTTCCCTAATTACTAATCGTTGGGTTTTGAGCATCAAAAGTTTGATGTGTTGAACGTGACTACCATCGATAGAGGTTGATTGTAGTCCAGGCGCTTTTCGCCTTCAATGCGTTCTTCGTCTTCTTTGAATTATTTGCGTCACTTGGAAACATTTCTTTCCCACAAATTCTGTTCACTGAAGACGTACCTACATTCTGCATCATTTTATATGTTTTCTGCATCATTTTCTTAAACCAAATTTAATTTAACTTCTTCGCTCAACAAAACTACTCTTAATTATACACTCCGTAAAAAAACAAAAGTGTAGCTTAAATACCGATGCTATTTATAATGTGAAGTTTGTTATCGATGTTTGTCACAGTGTTATCTATTTAGAATAGAAATATTTTAGAGGTTTTATAAATACATTCACATAATACAAATTTAAACCTAGTCTTACTGTTTGGCTACAGTAGTATGTAAAACTACCCAGAAGCATCTTATAAAAAAAAAACGAAAACAATTGCAATTGCATGCTAGGAAGCAAACATTCGTCACATTTTGAGATGGGGAAGTAGTGAATAATTGTGTAATCATTAATGAAATTAACATAAGGTTGTCATAGGAAGCACTATTTTATGAAGCATCTTCTCCATATATTCATGAATGATGTTGGCGTGATGAAAATTCAAGTCTTTAGTTGCACTTTAATTTTCTGAAAAAAAATCCATTGAGAAGTATTTCCCCAATAAAAAAAATTACACTAAAATTGTTTTTGAAAAAGCATCCTTAAGGGTAGTTTTTATCATAAAATCTGCCCGCAGAATGCGAGAGATTTGATGCTTTCCATAAAGAGATTAATGGATAAATTTGCCAAAACTGGGTCTGTTAGTGATGCAAAGATAACAACGCGCCTTCGAGCAGGTCGATAAGACCGAAAATGTCGCAGCTGTACGTGATGATGTCGCTCAAACTCCACCCGCCTCAGTTCGACACCGAGCTCAGCAGCGAATTTTGACGAAAGATTTGCATCTTCATGCATACAAAGTTCAATTGACTCAGGAACTGAAGCCAACTGACCATGGACAACGAATAGAGTTCGTTAATTGGGTATTGGAGAGACAACATTAAAATGCTGATTTTGCCGATAAAATCATCTTCTCAGAGACGAGGCCCATTTCCATCTTGATGGCTTCGTCAATAGGCAGGATTGTCGCATTTGGGATGAGGAAAATCCTCGAGTTATTCACGAGAAGCAAATGCATCCTCAACGTTTTACTGTGTGGTGTGGATTTTGGGCTGGAGGAATCATTGGACTTTTTTTATGAAAATGAGGCATGTCAAGCGCAAACAGTCAATGGTGTTCGGTATCGTGAAATGATAACAAGTTTTTTCGTGCCTAGAATTGAAGAAATGAATGTGAAGGGCAGTGGTTTCAACAAGACGGCACCACATGTCATACAGCCAGAGAAACAATTCAATTGCTGCATCTGTCATTTAAATCTTGCGTTCTTGCTGGGACACCCTTATAAAGGAGGGTAAATAAATGTTTTCCCCAAAAACTTTAAATGGAGCTTCTTTACATTGGCTGTTAAAAATTACGTGTTCGGAGCGTATTATAGGAATGTTTTGGTTTTAATTGTTAGGAATGGGAATCAAACCAATGTTTTAAAGTATTTCATTATTGTTGTTTTGGAAGTGGTTTACAAGTGTTTCATTTACAAGTGTAAGATTTGATTCTTAAAAGTGTTGTAAATTTGAATCTTTTTTAATACCTTCTACTTTTCTGTAGAGTATCTTCATTTTGAACTCATATTATTGTTATTAAATATGTCGGTTTAGGCTTGAGTTGAGTTTGGACATCAATAAAGTTCAAACCGCATCAAATTTGAGCCTAACAGGTATATTTAAATAATTTCATAAGATAGATCTGCTATATAAAAAAAAACATATAACTGGTTCAATCGGAATTCAGATTATTTTCGATTTTACGCTTTTGTTTTAAATCATAAAAATAGGCAAAATTAATCGAGTTTTTTGCTTAAGTCTTTCATTTACCAGCGATATGACAAGAACTTTGAAAAATGTAAATATTAAAATATTATAATATTAATAAACTCTAGTCGCATTTTCTTCATTGGCATTATGTTTGCTTACTTTCATCTTCACCGCGATTTGTTTCAAGAAATTCCTCTAAACCAAACTATCGTGATGTCCGTAATATTATAAGTTTTCTCACTCTCAATCAAAGTTAATGCATTACAATTATAATTTATTATAGAATAGCATTAGCCATCATATATACGAGAGTACGAGTATGTATGTGCATAATATCCTATTGCCATCATTAAGTATCCAAGCCACCATCTTAGACTGCCGCTCGTGTTAATCGTCATCGACACCTTCTAAAAGGCAAACGTGTAGAGTAAAAATTTCAAAATCTTGAAGTGAAAAAGGAGGGGCAATGAGAGGGACGGTTCATTATTGAAACTTGTTAAGAGCGGCAATTTATTTAAATGCCATGTGCGCACAAAAATGAATCTGAAACAAAATGTTTGACAATAATCATCAATGACTGCCTTAAATTGCCTAATCAAATGGACAACATTATCGTCATCATCGTCGCACAACAGCGTCTATGTCTGTAAATAATAGAAGTTATTAAAGACAAGTACATTAACGAACAAAAACTCTCCTTTATTATGCCTATCTTACATAACTGTTACAACAGCTTCAACTTTTGCCCTTCACTGTAGTCAAGCCGTTGTATTAAAGTATGTAAAAATCAACAATCACATGATGATGAACTCAAAATATGATGCAATAAAGCCTATACAATATTCATTCTACCACTGGACAAAGGCTAGTGCGGCAGTCAGTGTTGCAAAATTTTTCTTCATTAAGTCTAAGGCAAATGGATGAAGAGGATGGCATACGAAAAAAAAGTATAAAGACCTCACGCACACAGTTAGAGGTGTAAAGGGAACGATTTGCCAAGTACAAGTACCGAAAGCAAACAATTTTGCCGCTATAAGACCTTTCAAGCGGCATATCGTAACTTGCATACGTGTAGCGAAGAATTAAATCATACAATATGATGTGAAGCGAACAACTCAATTGGCAGCTTTTGAAAATTGTTTTCTAAGAATGCTGGCCATAATGCTATTCAGGATGCATCATCATAAAGCAAGCATTGGCGGTAGAGGCCACTGCCATAGAGTGGACAGTGGTCGAAAGGTAAAAAAGAGATAGAAAGTTTAACAAAAAGAAACTGAATGGTAAAAAGAAACTTAAAGTTAACACAGGTATATCTAGAACCCGAAATTTCAGCTAGGTGAACTGACTCACATGTACAGGGTGGTGCACGAGTCTTATTACTATCAACTGTTAACTTTCATTTGAAGATGTTGAAGAAGTTTTTTCTACCCAGAACTGCTGCGAAGACATATACGCTTCAACGGCATTTGGTTCCAGCAAGATGGAGCAACTGAACACGTCGCCAGACCGTTTATGGCGGAGCTCCAATGAAAATTCCCAAACAAATAATATCTAGAAACTCCACTTTCTGCTGGTCCCCGAGGTCGTTTGAGTTGACTGCACCAGATTTATTTTATGGAGTTATGTCAAGCAAGATGTGTACAAAATGAAACCAAGGAATTTGACTGAATTGTAGTAGTCGATTAAAACAATAATTGAGGCGATCTCGTAATGGATAATTTTCTGATCAGGTGTCGCATATGCGTGAATGACCATGGGGGTCATTTACGGTCTATCATCTTCAAAACCAATTAGTTATAAACAGTATTTTCTGTAGAATAAAAAAAGAAGAGTAAATGCAATACATTGATTAAAGAAAAAGTTATTTCAATTTCTTATTGTAGTGTAATTGATGTGCCACCCTGTACATTAACTCAAAATAATAGGAATTAAACCACAATAAAAACGCAAAATTGTAACTTTCTGAAGTCCTCCGTTTGGGAAATGTTGTACGAACGTCGAACTATGCTAAATCGTAAAATTTGCATATGGGCATAAGGGGCGTGGCGGTGCAATCTCTTGTCATTCGCACTACCAAATGTCTGATGCGTGTTCAAATATATTGAAAATATAGTCCAATTGAACGAAAGAGACGAATATGCAGGTTAAATAAGGCAATTCATATTGGAGGTAACACAATCGATATAAAATTGACCGGGAATTCAGGGATTGCGAAGAAATTATAGTGGAAAATAAAATTTCTCTAAATCGGTTCATTTTGTCACAAAAAAAAAAAAAACTGCAAAAAAGAAAAAAACTACGGCTGAGCTTATTCTATCCAATTCATGGGATGCAACAGATTTTTTTTTGTTTAGTAATGACGATGCCTAACTTTAAGGTCCAGTCGAGACAAAGCTTAAGGCCATATTCGGTGTAGTTTATTCGTTATTTGGAGAACATTTTTGCCATGTAAATTTGATTTATAACTTTTCAAAGAAAAGTTATGAAGGCTTTATCAAACAGCAAAGTGTCATATTTTGTCGATATGTTAAATTAGCATTTGAGTTGATAAAAAACATTTTTTCCTACTCTCCTCCCAAACTACTGTGCATTGCAAAATTTTGTTGAATTGAAGTTTATGGTGAATATCGTAATGCCGTTAATTAAGGGCTCAAATGGTTGAATGCAAGCATCCGAAAACACTCATTCGCATAGACCAGCAAACAAAAAAGAAAGAAAAAAGAAAAAAATAGCTGGAATCGTGTTGAAAGAGAGAGCGAAAGAGTAAAAAGGCGGCTTTGGCAACTTCTTCACAGTCAAAAAGCCAACAACTAATGTGCCTTAATTGCTGATCATAATAATAAATGTTGGCCAAATGCATAAAAGCCAAATGCTTTTGCTGGAGCTCCTCTGTAGCTGTGCTTTCAATGGCATTGCCATTGTTTTACGTTGTTTTGCAAATGAAGCAACGTTAACTGCATTGCATTCTAAGCGCAGCGGACACAATTACGGGTCCGAGTATTAGAATAGTTCATCCATTTATTTCTACAGATGCCTCTTACAGTACTAAAGGTTTATAGTTAGTTACGCTTTACTAAGCATATTTAGAATTCTAATGGTCTCTTCGTAGCCTTTGTTTGTGTGCTGTGTGCCGGGTGCTCTGTGGTATGTACATATTTCCAACGAAACTGATGGTACCTAGATGGTACCTAGGTTATTAAACCCTTGCTGGGCTTTAGCAGTTACACTCGAGATGCGGTTACCACCGCACTGGCAGGCAAAATGGGGAAATTAAATTTTTATGGTTAACCATAAATATCGCATGGATCAGCCGTCTTGCATGTAAAAAGCGATGACTGATGGTTATTAAACCCAATTAAAAGTCATCCATTTGTTGTCATGCAGAGACTTTCCGTACATATCAATGAACTTTTTGCAACCTTTGGAGTGGGGTATATTTGAATTTCCAGTGCTCAGTGTCGATTATGAATGAGGATTTACCACAAAATTTCACTTTCTATTTGAATTCAATACATTTCGAGTTGAATTGTTAGTCATTTGAAGATGCTGTTACATTTCAGTTTAACGAAAATTGTACTGTATTGCACTGCAAAAAGCAATTCAGCTATTATGACTTTTTCACAGCCACCAAAAACCGAAAAAAAAAATAAAAATAAAAAAACTTAAAAAAAAAGAAGAAACGAAAAGGAAAATTAAAGAAAAACGCTCATCAAATACGTGTTAAATAAATCACCGGCATTTGCTTACACGCGCGCATGCGCAAATTTTGCATATGCCAACATTTCGTGTTGCATTCAACGGATAGTCTGTCCGTCCATTCACCATCTCTCTTGGCCTCTTCGTGTCTTGATGGCATTGTTAGTTGGTCTGTGCTCCCCTCGCTCACACTAAGCGTGTGGAAATTCAAAACGTAACGAAATTATTGAAATGACATGCAAAGATCATAAACTAATTGAAATAGGATTATGCTGAAAGATATCGGCGGACAAGACTAAACTGCAGAGCGATTTACATAACGGCGACTAAATGCACACGGATAAATTAACATTTGCAATAATACGAGCGAGTTCCATTAAGATTATTCGATTGTGTTTTTGAACTCGGATCAAAAATGGTAATAGTGCCTGTACGTAATAGGGATAAAAGTGGAATATCGTGCAGAGAAACGCTAAAAGCAAAATCTGGTTAAGTGATGTCTCCTTATGTCAGAGTGAATTGTGGGTGGTATTTCACATAGTCGGCGGTCTCCGTCAACTTGGCGACAAATGAAACTTACATCGATGCAAATAAACGTTGTTTAGTATGTTGTTATTATGATTACAATTGAGTCAAACATGTTCAATAGTGGAACAACAAATGTTCAAATGTTGTCTCATCAATAGAATTAAATGGTATAGAAAATGTATGGTACAAATATAACTTACTTATTGCTTATGAGGAAAAACGACTTAACTATCGATTTATTGTTTTGCAATATTAAGCATTTTTCAGTTTTTGTTATAACAATTTTGAAATTGCGCTTAGACAACAACATGCGTCTTAAGGGGATCAGTAATAGAAAGGGGAACAGTAATAGAAAAAAAACATCATTTCGCTTATAGTATTTAAAAAATCTACCTTTTGAAAAATTAGACGCAAGCATGTGTCTAAATAAGGATAATCATAATAATGAAATAAACTGGACTTTGTCCTAATTTCTCTTAAGACATTGTCTCTTGCAAGCATAGACATAAATGTGATTTACAAGTATAACCGGCAATTTATTGTTTTGAGATATTAAGCATTTTTCAAAAAAATCGTTATTTGGGTTAATTGGTATAACTTTCAAAATATCCATAATTTTGAAATCGTGCTTAGACAACAACATGCGTATTAAGGGAATAAACAGTAATAGGAACAATATCTTCGTACACTACTACGTACTATATCAAAAAATATCTCTTTAGAAAAATTGCCACAACTTGTGAACTGCACCAAATTTTGGACCGAGGATTGGACGCACATATAGGTATGTCTCAAAATAATGACAACCATAATAATGTATAAAGTTGAGTTTGTCCTAACTCCATTTAAGTCGTTTTTTCTTGTATGCATAGATATAAATGTTATTGTTTTGAGATATTAAGAATTTTTCAAAAAATCGCTATTATGAAAAATTGTTATAACTTTCGAAATATTCACAATTTTGAAATCGCGCTTAGATAACAACATACGTACTAAGGGTATAAACAGTAATAGAAAAAATCTGTCTTCTCGCTAATATCAATATTTAGTGATATTATATACTGTATAAAAAAATCGCCCTTTTGAAAATTTGCCGAATTTTGGACCGAGGATTAGACGAAAATATGTGTCTAAATACGGACAACCATAATAAGGAATAAACTTTGCTTTCTCCTGACTCCACTTGAGTTGGGTTTTCTTGTAAGCACAAATATAAATACGATTTACGATTATAACCGCCAATTGGAGTGCTTTCATGGAATAATGAATATATTAGGAAATCGATTTTCTTATCATCTTTCCCACTTGAAATTGTCTCAGCTTCAGGCATTTTCTTATAAAATAAGGCAATTCGCCCAGCGAGATTTTTGATAAGAATACACCTATATTCCACGCTCCGTCTAGATTCTCCCTCGCTTTTGCAGCAAGACAAACAGAAGTTGGCTGCATATGAGGTGTGTTAAAAAAATAAGGTGAATTTTAATTTTTATCAAAAAATATTTATTTATTCATCAATTTCTAGTTTATATCCTTCTAAGTAGTCCTCCTCAGATATAATACACTTGTGCCAGTGTTTTTTCTAATCCTCGAAGTAGTTCTGATATGCACTTTTGGTATGTCCTTCAGCTCTCTCAACGATTCGGTTTTTATCTTCTCAATCGTCCAAAACGCCGTCCTTTCACGGGTCTCTGCAATCTTGGGAACAGGAAAAAGTCGCAGGGGGCCAAATCTGGTGAATACGGTGGCTGAGGCATGATAACTGTGTTGTTTTTGGCCAAATAATCTCGCACAAGCAAAGATGAGTCAGCAGGTGCATTATCCTGATGCAAAAGCCATGAATTTTTTTTTTTTCCACAATTCCGGGCGTTTTTTTCGTATTGCTTCACGCAAACGGCGCACGACTTCAAGATAAGGAGTATTACCGTACGACCTTGTGGTAAGAACTCCTGCGGCGCTACGCCATGGTAATCGAAGGAAACAGTGAGCAAAACCTTGACATTTGATCGAATTTGGCGTGCTCTTTTTGGTCTTGGCTCTCTTAGACTCTTCCATTGTGACGATTGGAAGAGTCCATGATCCGCCACTAGTTATGACCCTTTTAAGCAAGTCTGGATCATCGTTCACGTCATTCAACAATTCCGACGCTGTTTTTGGTCAAAGTTCAGCAATTTTGGAACGAACTTCGCTGCCAAACGCTTCATGCAAAATTTCCGAAAAGATTGCATGGCCTGAGCCAACCGATATGCCGATATCCTCAGCAACTTCTCTAATTGTGATTCCACTATTCTCATAACAATTTTCTTCACTTTCTTAACATTTTCATCGGTTGTTGATGTGCTGGGGCGTCCAGAGCGAGCGTCGTCATTCACATCTTCTCGACCTTCTGTGAAAAGCTCGTACCGCTTGTTAACCATTTTCTTGACTCAGAGTACTCTCACCGTATGCCACTGTCAACATTTCAAGTGTTTTTGAGCACTTAATTTCATTTTTTACACAAAATTTGATGCAACTTCTTTGATCTATTTCGATAGCTGAAAATCGCCGAACACACAAAACACTTATCTTATTTATTCCTCTCACAAACAAACTTAACATGCTATATGGATGAAACCGTCAACATATCTTCGAGACGAGTGTACCAAAATAAAAAAAAAAATAATAATTGAAATTTGAAAATTCACCTTGTTTCTGAACACACCTCGTATAATTTCTGTACTGGTTTCAATAAATCTTTATTTATTTGTAAAAATCTATTTCGCTGCCTTTGAAGCATTAAAAATGTAATGTTTAATCAAGATTTTCAACTTAAACTTCTTATAAAAAGATGAAATGTTATCGCCATTAGCACTGTTAATTATTA
>JAHXMU010000439.1:122258-142923 GCA_019455685.1 Philornis downsi
TTAACCATACCTTTTGTATTTATTTTTTAATCTATTTTTTAAATATGAACGTCCTATTGTGCCACCTTGTGTATATATATAAAAATGTAGATCATTTCTTGCATAGAATTATTTTTAATCATCAAGGAGTGTAATCACCTAAATAAGACAAATTTATCGCACTCAGTACTTACATATGACGGAAGTTAAAGCGACATAAAATCGCATACATTTAATACGATTAGATACTTTTCCATATTAATAAAACGTCACCATAAATCTAACAAACTCTGGCAAATTGTTATTGTAACGAGGACTCACAATGACCCTTATTTTCCCACCTGTTTGCAGTGAAACCCTATAACATTTGTCGTTGACATAACAAAAGACTTAAGCGACAAACTTTCTCATTTTGCTGTTGCCATTGCGAGATGCCAAGCAGACAATAAACTATGCAGCCAGCAAGCCAGCTACGCTGACTACAACTACATATTAATAAAATCTCTGATTAAAACTTAACATATAACCTCAACAACAAAGGATTACATTTGACATTACGTAGCATCTGCAATTGATATCCTCATCTCCTAGCGCAGCGTATAACAGTAAATGTGCATAGGAAGAAGTCGTACAACAACAACAACGGCATTAACAACATCGAAGACGGCCCATTTTATGTAAATTGCGATGCGATATTCCGGGAAAAAGACAAATGTGTGATTTATTTAACCTCTGCCGTGTCTGCTGTGCCAAAGAGAACTGACGATTTCTCACATAAACTAAAAACAATAAAAGCAGCCACAGTGCCTGTGCCAGCAAATGTGTCCTTTTCTATACAACAAAATGACGGAAAGCATATGTCAAACGCCACCTTCATGTAAATCGTTTTTCCTTTGAATTGTTGTACCACTTGCCCGATGTGAATACAGTCGTCACAAAAAAAAAAGAAAAAAACAAAACAGTTTTCTCTCGATCGACGTACGTTCATGTGTGGCAAATCTTTGATTTTACAATTTGTCAAAGTGCCTTTACCTCACACAAAAAGGTATTCATTGAGAGAGCGATAGCAAAAAAAAAAAAAAAAAAACTGGCCAAATACCTTTAACATTATTATCGATATCGGTAGTTAAACTCCCAGGTATTTTCAATTGCCGTTGTGGATCTACTGCAGCTATCCTGTTGCTACTGCGCCTGCATTTTGTCTCATCATTAGCTTCATCATCATCAACATAACGACCATAATCATTATTATCATTGCCATGACTATTACGGTCTTTAGCTTTAGAGCAATCAATTTAATGTCAGTTTAACAGTTTATAGTTGAATTTACAGCCTCAAAGAAACGAAGATGGCTCTGGATTATAGTAAAATCTCCTATACATTCATAAACTCCGCCAAAGAGATGTAAAACCAAACCGTGGATGCATACAGAGCGACCGATTGAACTGCCAACCAAGCGATCTAGCCGCACTAACATTACCATCAATTCCAACATCGATCAAAATCGCATATGGTGATGTAAAAACCGAAGGAATCCTGCAATCATTACCTGGCTGACCACCTCTGTCGAATAGTACGTATACAGGCATCTATCTCGTAGTTGATTTAAACCAACGATCGACAGTGGTTTGGAATGAATATTTTCAGCTGGAATAAATTTTTCGAAAAGGGGTATTTTGATAAATCGACCGATTGAGAAAATTGTTCAAAGGGGTAGATATCATTAACACAAATGACAGCAGTCACAAAAATTTGCAGCGTCTTTAGTGAACGGCTGCAATTGCATTTCTAAATACAGACTTTGGTATTTGCAATTTAAGGAAAGTTCGCTCTATGAATGGTTTACATGACTGCCTGAAAATTAAAAAAAAAAAATCCATCTTAATAATTGACATTTCAAAATCGTTGTAATTCGCAGATCTCGGAATAAAACGAAGTATAAACAAAACTTGACCCTAGTTTAACAACAGGGAAGCAGCAGTGAGAAGATATTTACACTACTGTGTTCAATAATAAGACCAGTTTCTTTTTATTCTACAAAAAACCTTCATTTATTTATCCAAATATATCTTATCGCCTTCAAAGGACATAAACGTGTCAAGTCACTTTTCGTTATGGCTTTCAGATTTAGGTTGAACCTCTTCTGTCTTCGGTTTAATGCGGTGAAAGATCGTCAAACATTCTACTGAAACATCTTCACGACGCTGTTTTTACTCTATTGAAAGCAAACGCGGCATCCAACTTGCGCACATCCAACATACGATGCATAGCAGTTTTTGAAATGCTTATCATTTCAGTTAGCTTACTCACTTTAAGCCGACGATCATCCTATACGATTTTGTGGATTTTCTTAGTCGTGTTTCGTGTCGCGTGGATACCTCAATTGGTTGATCACTACGCTGCTCGTGTTGGTAGTTCGTACGGCCTCGTTTAAATTCTGCTGCCCAAGCAAAGGAGCAGACTCCGCCAGAGTAGAATTAGTTCGACTTTAGTATTGGTTGTACTGAGACCTTTCAAATGGAAATATTCATAATTACATAACGCTGAAAAGTTGGTTCAAATAAATGGGAGATGGTTCAAATAAAAATACTAAACAACGTGGCGCCTTGAAATTGAAAACATATGTTTTATAAGGTTGCCACTTTTCACAAGAAAAAACTTTTTTCCAACTACTAACACTATCTACACGTCAGGTCGGCTAGCTGTGGAACCACTCTGGTACAACAAATTATGTCTAATTTCATAGAAATGGAAAAATTAAAATATTTATTATGTTAGAATTATTTGGTTGTGAAAATTTCAAAGCATCTTTTTTAATTAATTGTTGAATTAACTTGCTGGTAATTGAAAAATATAATTATTTTGGAATCAAATCTTATTGGAAGTTATTAAATGGATATTTTAGGTATGCTGTGTATGTAAGAAATATTCATAATATACGCTCCATATCTTTCACTGCAGGACTTTTGGACCACAACTTATAGACGCCAATCATGTAGCTAAAATTTGCTTCAATTTACCAACCAATTTAAATTCAATAACATTACTTCTACTTCTTGGCCTCTGTTATATTTGCTTAAACCGCTGTACTGCCCGATTCAGCGCTCCGAAATATCTGGATAAACCACTGTCACATGGCTAACAAAATTGCTCGCTGGTATCATCTTCTTTCACATACCCTGCAATCTAGGTTTTATGGTTGAGGAAATCAAAAACTGCAAGAAACTTGACAAATCGCCAATTTGTTTATAAAACAACAAGATAAACAAAATCGAAAATAAACAAAATCAAAAGATTTCCGCATTGTTAACTAGCAAAAAGCCAGCAGCGATGGATGGATGACACAGACATAAACTCTTTCAAAATTTATCTTAAGTCTCGCTAATTGAATTTCTCATCAACTTCAAAGAGATCTCCTTACGGTGATGCTTGAAATGCAATCCTTGACATAATTAACGCCATCGCAACATGCGCCACAAATATTTGGGGGGAAAAAACTCAAAAAAATGAATTGAAAACATAAAAATCATAGTGATTACACCCTTCATAAACGAACATCCGAACATCAAGAGAGTCAAATCAAGAGCTGATGGGATGTTGATTTAATTTTTTATTTGAATCTTATACAACCTACAACAGGTAATTGCCACAGTGAGGTTTGGTCGGTAATGATGGCTATGGTGGCGGTGGTCAAAATCCAATTATAACATCGTTTGTACAATTGTTAGTTTTGATGTTTGCTTTTAGAAAGTTGATTTTTGTGTGCGTCTTTTTAGAGGTAAAATGAATAAATAGACGACTGCAAATACTTACCTATATAAGTATTTATATTAAATTGTTAGTTTACTCAAATTTCTCAAGAAACTAACAAGCTGTAGTTGACTTATATAAGAACGATGGGATGATCGATCAAACTCAATGCGAAACACAAAACAAAAAATTGAAAGCATGATTGATTTGACGATACGCTTATGCGAAAATATCATATGGACAGTCAGTCGGTCAGCACATGGCAACGATGTCTTGACGACCTTCAACAGGTGATGGTAAATAAATAAAAAAAAAAAAAAAATTAAAAATAAAAAAAATTAAAAATAAAAAAAAATTATCTGTTTAATATCTCAGCTATTTGATTCTACTCATTGATAATGGATATGTGATACAGCTATGACCAATGATCAATGTGAAACGTTATCTGAGGTCGCTCCTCCCTCCCATAGAGCAATGAAAATGTTCTTCATTGTCAGCTCTTTTATTATAACATCTAGTAATAAAGTTGAAATTCATTCTACTTTATTACTTTTTGACACATTATATCTTTATGATATCAAAAATTGGGTCGTTAACATTGACTTAAGTATTGAATCATATTCGTTAATCAACAAATAACCGAGGTTTTTAAAGCTATTCGGTTTCTTTTGCCACATATTGTTTGTTAAAATAAATTTTATATCAATAAACATATACAGCGACAGTCAAAAATGGTTAAGATGAGTATTATGGTAACCTTGTGTTTACAATTCTTATAAAGATGAGTGTTATTTTGGAAATAATATATTGCAAATTACAGGTAAGCTTCACATGGGATTCATCAGAACAAAAAACGTATGTAAGGCAAAGAAAGCTAAGCTGCATATGGCTGAGATGGTCAATGTCTACTCGAACAAACTCACTTACGAGGGCGGCCGAACTGACGTATAGATGGCCGACCTGACGTATAGATGGCCGACCTGACGCGTAGATGGTGCTAGTAGTTTGAAAAAAATCATTTTGGTGAAAAGCAGCAACCTTATGAAACATGGGTTTTAAGTTTCCACGCGCCACGTTGTTTAATGTTTTTATTTGAGCCATCAAAATTAAATGATCTCAGTGAATTTGTAAACATTGAAAAATTTGGTCACCATTATGTAATTCAATACTTCCATTTGAAAAGTTTCAGTCCAACCAATATTAAGGCAGAGGTAGATTACACCCTATGGAATCTGCTAATTCGTTTACGACTGTAAATATTGGGTAGCAGAGTTTAAACGAGGCCGTACGAGCTGCCAAGACGAACACCGTAGTAGTTAACCAATTGAGGTGTCCACGCCAGATACGGTTAAAAAAATGCACAAAACAATATTAGATGATCGTCGACTGAAAGTGCTTGAGCTAGCTGAAATGATAAGCATTTCAAAAAGTGATATACATCGTGTATTGACCGAACATGTTAAGATGAGAAAGCTGTGCGCAAGATGGGTGCCGCGCTTGCTTTCAATAGAGCAAAAACAGCGTCATGAAGATGTTTCAGTAGATTGTTTGGCGATGTTTCACCGCAATATAGCCCAATTTTTGCGTCGATTTGTAACCATGGATGAGACATGGGTCCACCACCTCACACCTGACACAAAGAAAGAGTCAAAGCAGTAGACTGGAATGGGAGAATCGCGTCGAAGGAAGACGATTCCATCTGTAAGCAAGATCATGGCGTTTGTTTCTTAGGACGCGCTTGGGATTATTTTTATTGGTTATCTTCAGAAATGGACCAGAAAACCATCAACGACGAATATTATATTAATCTATTGCAGCATTTAGGTGACGAAATTATGGAAAAAAACCGCATTTGGCGAAAAATAAATTGTTGTTTCATCAAGAAAATGCTCCAGTTCACACATTCACCATTGCGATGTCCAAAATTAATGAATTATAGTTCGTATTACTTCATCACGCACCTTATTCACCAGATTTATCTCCCTCGGACTATTTTCTATTTTCAAACATGAAAAAATGATTCGGTGGTAAAAAATCAGCCAACAATGAAGAGGTGGAGTCTGCGGTTGGTGACTATTTTAAGAAGTTTGAAAATTCTGACTATAAACAGATTATAGAAGCTATTGAATATCGCTGGGAAAAGTGTATCGAACTAAAAATTCAAATTGTTCGGTTGTTAAGCGATCCATATTTGTAAATAGCAAACCTTTCACTCAATAAATAACACTTTAAATGACAGGTATTTAACAGCTGACTGCCTTGCCAGACCTGCGACTTTGAAATGGGCAACCCTGTATAGCCAAGCATAGTCAATGTGAGTAAAATTTGTCCACTGACTGGTAAAAATGCCTGCATGAAGGGTGCAAACATTATTTCAATTTTGTCTGTCATTGTAGATGTTAAAGTCTTCATATTTAAATTGAAAATGTAATGAAACTGCAACTGTGAAAATATGACGCATTTTGGCGCATTTTAAAACCCAAGACGTCATTCTGAATAAACAGATAATGTTTAATTTCTAAAAATATATATTGCATTTTTAACACTTTGTGATATTTCATTAACGTATATACAATTACAACGCTTTAAACTAATGGCCAATACGAGTACATCTGGATGCAATTTGTACTTTTACAAATTGTTAATAATAATGTTTGTTTGTAGTACGATTGTCAAAGAATAGACAGCTATAGATCATTTCAGGAAAATATGTTACATCGTCCGATATTGCGATACATCACAAACTTTATGAGGCCATGATCGAGTTTGGTATTTCTGCAAAGTTTGACATAAAATCTTCCGAAAAGATAGGCAAACATCTTGGGGAACAATGGTGCATCACACAAAGATTTAGACTGGACGACAGCCTATCGCATCACCGCCACCCCAACGCCATTGTTGGCGATGAATATGAAGTAAACTGCAATTAACACAACTGGTATCATCTTTAACAAAAGCTATAGTCTATTTGTATATGACGATGATTTGCAGAAAACTGCAAAATGTTACTGCAGCCTTCTCAAAGAATCAACATAAACGGTATATGAGGATAAAAAGTTATTTGTTTTGACGAACAAAGAGCCTTTTTGGGACGCTGTGCGAATGTTGACAACTGCAATTTTGGATGTTCTTATTCTTAGGGTTCGACTGGAATAGACTTTATTATCTATTATAATGATTCCAAGCGCTTCGATCTTCTGCGTTTCTCCTCCAATTCGTCACACCAAGCTTCGGACCAAGCTAATCCTTCCAACAGAGTTTTGGTCGCTCTCTTCTACGCCGTCCATCGAGTTCGTTGTCGAAAACCTTCCGTTTGGGTACATCCGCACATCATGACCCAACCAACGCAATCGCTGTACATTAATGCGTTCGACCATATCGGTATATAGCTCATACAGCTTATTGTTCATGCAACGCCGATACTCTCCGTTAATGATGATGGGTCCATATATTTTCCGGAGCATTTTCCTCTCGAAAACTGTTAATACTGATTCATCCGCAGGATTCTGCACCATATAACGATACAGGTAGAACCAACGTCTGGATTGTTACAGTCGGATTTTTGTTTGCCGAGAGAGGGCTTTATTACTGAATAGTTTGTTCTCCCTCCTACTTTCCTCTTTATCTCTATACTGACATCATTCGTTTTGTTTACAGCGGAACCGAGGTAGATGAATTCTTCCACCACTTCCACCACCTCGTTTACTGCCAGACCCAATTTTGGATTGGTGGATGAAATTATCTATCTCGGCTCCGTTGTGCATAACATTGGTGATGTCAGCCTGGAGATTAGGAGAAGAGTATGTGACAAATTGAGGAATTAGCGCAGAAGACCGAAGCGCTTTAATATTGGTTGGACTGAGACCTTTAAAATGGAAAGATTAACTGACATGACAATGACTAATTTTTTCTATGTTTACAAATTCACTGAAATCATTTAATTTTGATGGCTCCAATAAAAATACTAAGCAACGTGGCGCTTTGAAACTTAAAACATATGTTTTATAAGGTTGCCAGTTTTCACCAAAATAATTTGTTTTTTCAAACTACTGGCATCATCCATACATCAGGTCGGTTAGTTTTGGGAATGCTCTCGTATTACTGCAATTAAAAGTGATCTATATTGCCACGCCCCTTAGGGCATCGCTCATGCAAATTGTCCGATTTAGCATAAATTAGAGACTCTTCTATGATTGCTAAGCGACAGAAAATTATGACGCTGAATCGATTCTGCAATCACTTACACTTTTCCTCCAATACAAACGGAAGTAGGGCGAAGGTTTAACAAAAGAAAAGTTTCCTAAAATGTTAATATCAGTAAAAGTTGATACATTTCAATGACTAAATGTTAGCATAAGGATTTATGAATGCAAAATCGGCCGCTTTCAGAGGTGTACATATAAGGAAATGCACAATCATTGAAGCTTTCTGCTGATTCTCATGTCAATTTTGTTAATTTTTCTCTAATAAATATGAACCGGAACAATAAATGGGATTTTTTTTTATTATTGCACAAATTATTAAAGGCAAACATATGCATGAGAGCGTCATTTTGATTTGTATGCAATGCAAGTTTTTACTGTTGTTATCACTCTAATCTTATTTTGCTAAAACACACATAATATGTAGTTACTACAGGTAGATTTCTCTATTAAAGCCAACTGGTGACATTTCACAGAGAAGCAAAAACAAACAGACAACTTTAAAAGACTACAGAGGGAGTAGTGAAAAAGACTGGCAACCAACCCAAATTAAAATCATCTTAAAATGCATCAAATTATCCAAGAAAACAATTGTACTCGCACGTTCGTACAAACAATATCAAGTGATGAACTGCACTGTGTACGTAGTACTTGCACTTGTCTGAACGATGCGATACACTCGCACTCCGTGGCGCATTCGAATTCGCATTTACAATGACAGAAGAAACGGCAGGAAAACGGCAAAGAAATGCCAACATTTCCCTAATTGTGTTTGCCGCAGCCAGTGAAAAATGCAGAAAATCCAACAACGTGAAACACCATTGAAATAAACTTTCTTTTTTCGTCAACTTTGACGCCGCCGCCGCCGCTGTCATTTTTTTTTTCGCAGGAAAAATTGTTTGTTTTGTTTGTTTGTTCGTTTTATTTGTAATTCATATAAAAATACGCGTTTGTATTCGTTGTACTGATCTATGAATGTTTTTCTTTTTTTTCATAGACAAGTTTATTGTTGTTGTTGGTGGTGGTGGAGGAGCTGTGGTGCTGTTTTTCTATTTCCAGTCGCATTGCAGTGACAGCAGCTTCAGAAGTAGCAGCAGCAGGCGCAGCAACAGACAAGGTGTATTTTATTGCTCTTTTACTACATCAACTACCGACATCACCGCCATCGCGAGTATGAGGGCAGCTGGGTAAATTGTATAGAAACCAGCCATAGAATGGAACGATATAGAGGTTTTAACTTATTCACTGGTCCAAAAAAATAAAATATCCGAATGGTAGGCTCAGCAGATTTTTGTTTTGATGGAATTTCATGGCATTTAGATTGTAGTCTATGATATTTACCATTTATGCCTATAATAAACTAATGACAATTTCTTTTACAACAATACCACAGCATGTTTTCAGGCGTAATATTGCAATGCATCCAGAGTTCGTATTTGCTCACCCATGAGTATTTCACACTTACCATTAGGTGTTTATGAGTATAGCGAATTACTCACGGCTCATGAGCAATGATTAAAGTTCTTTGTTCATGAGTTGCAGCATGCTTCGTTGCTCACCGCTCATGAGCCCTGAGTAAAAACCTCTCTTAATAAGCCACAGCCAGAGTGTAATGAGCAATTTTTGCTTTATCACGAATCACATCATTGAGAAATGAGAAATGCTGCCTACTCATTACATTCGTGAGAAGTGAGTATTGACCCTTACCCGTGAGCCACAGACGCGATGCTTTAAAAAAAGTTTTTTTTTTGCTTAAAAATACAAAAAAAAAAAAATGTCATATCTCGGAAACGGTGCGTTCAATCTTGAAAATAATATTATTTTGAGGATTCCTAAGGCATTTGTACAAAAATTAAGCTTTTATATAGAGCCATAAAATTTTTAAAAAATCACCAAACCCAGGCAATCGCTAAAATATAAATATGCCTATAAATCGGAAACGAAGCGTCTAATCATAAAATAACACAATTTTTTACCTCCGATCGGACCGTCACCTGGACCGACCTCTTTGGTGTACACAGTATCAAAATTTTTTCAAAAAATCGCTCTATGTCCTTCCCACGAGGGAAAAATTTTACGAGATATTCTTCACTCGTAAATAAACTTACCGGCATTGTCATTTTTCGGTTTCAAAAGTAAAGTTAAATATAACACACATAAAACTATGATTTCGATGAAACTTTTACTTTATTATAATGCTTGGACCTTGCCGTTAAGTACGAAATATCATTTACAACACCGTCATCCTTTTAAGTTAGTTTTCGAACACTTTTGCGCACATTTCGGGTGGTATGTCGGCGATAACTTGGCGAATGTTGGTTTTCAAATGCTCTAATGTTTGGGAATTATCCGCGTAAACGCGTAGCCCCCACAAAAACAGTCTAACGGCGTCAAGTCGCATGATCTTGGTGGAAAATTGATCTTGGTCTGGAAACTTCTCATGAAATTGGTTGTGTTGTTCAGCCCGTGGCTCCGTCTTGTTGAAACCACATATCGTCCAGTTCATTGTGGGTAGGCCTCTCTACCTGATCCTGTAATTAAGCAGGCAAAGGGTATGATGCTTGCGTACAAAAACAAAGTAGTGTGGCCTTGTGCCTGACGCCCTAGAAAAAGGTGGATTATGTCTTGGGATTCACCTATAATATGATATCAAACTGATCTTGGAACTCGTTTTTCGAAAACCAAGTAAAGGGGAGAGTCATAGTTAAACAAGACACATCCTGGCAACAGGTGCGGACATAGAGAAGCTGTCGGGAGGTATCAGAAGATTTATCTTTTCCGTAAATATAGTTCTATGACCAGAGAGATCTGGTTAATGAACTATGATAGGAGCATGGTGTACTTTGCTGTGTTGATATTCTCTCCTCGGACATTGAAAATCTATGCCGTAGATTATGGATTACCAGTTCCATGCGAGGTATGATAAAGTAAAACTGGAGTAGCATGTCTGCGAAACCCAGACCAGAGGGTTCTTCTCTTCTGGTAGCACGGGTGACCAAGGGCCCAAGGAAAATTGTTCCTTCCTGGTCAATGGTGTTGGACCCCTAGTGGGAGCATCGCGCTGGCTGTGGTTGCCCGAACAAGTGTTTTCAGTGCTTTTGCGTTGCTTCATTTGCGTTGGTGAAGGAAGGCATTAGCTTGGAAAACACTGTTCATATCTATCCGAGGTCTTCCTAGATACCTCAACTCCTACCCGGGAGGTAGCTCACTTCATACCAAGTGACTACAAAGGTACTTAGGCCGAGTGAGAGAGTGGGAGAGTGGGTAAGGCTTTCACAGCGAGACTGATGTAAAACCTTCACATCAGGTTTTACATGTAATCTTCAATTGCAAGCCAAAAAAAAGGCGGTTGTCACACGGCCATAGCGGTCTGAAATGAAATTCGGATTATCCGCCACACTTTCACTAACGAAAGCGATGTTTTCGATGCATACATTGTAATGATACACATACCTATGTGAACACGACAAATATCTCATAGCTCTATTAAACGCCATCTGAATTTCGCACATATTCTGTATATATGTTAAGACTATAAAATTCTACACAATATGGAATACTTGGCATGATATGATATAAGCATGAACCAATTTCTCACCGATCTAGGCAGTACTAAATCAATGTTATAAAAACTTCGAAGGGAACAATATAAACGTCGGACCACAGTAACCACATGATAGTTAAAGTTTAGATTGTCATCTAAAACTACTCCCAAACAAACGAGTACACTAAGGATGACTTCAATATGTGCGCCACGCTAAGATAAATTCATGTTTAAATCATGATTGATTAAGAGTTTATTTTGCGTTGTCCACAAGCAAATCAAATTTAACGCATTACTAATATTGCTCTGCAGGACATCAGGAAACTGATAATCTCTCTTAAAGAGCAATTATACATCACCTACAAATGAATAGGGAATGCAACATCAAGGCTACTAAACAGGTCATTGAAGTACAAAATAAAAAGTATTGGACCCAGTACCGAACCTTGAGGAACGCCGTTTTGGACAACCAAAATAGAAGACGACATTGACAACAATATATTGAGTTCTATCGTATAGCTATGATGAAATCAATCGACAGGTATTGACAGGTTGAAATTAAGATTGGTATATAACTTAGTAACCAAAACACCATAGTCAACACGATCAGATGCCTTATCCAAATCTTTTGATCGTACACTTATTTCCTTATGGTATCTGTAACACCAATACGTAGTTCAGTGGTATTATTATATTTCGCAATTTTTGAATTTATATAGCTTTATTAAATATTATTCCATTCGTATGATTTCCGTTGAAAATAAATAATACGCCAAATAGCAATTTTTCGGAAATTCCTAGGATTCCGAGATATTCAATTATTTTTGGCCCATTCCCTAAGAAATGAAAAATTGCGGCAAATTGAATTCTCCACTTGGCCATAGATGGCGGCTAATACACCTTTTATGAAGACACGCTTAATATCTGTCCACATATTTCAAGTTACATTTAACTATATACAGGGTGGCGCACGAATCGTACAACAAACACAGATTGACAGCTTTGACAGATTGCGAGTTAGATTTATTAAAGTGAATGCTTAGAATAACGGGAAGAGAATGTGGATAGTGCAGCGTTATCAGTCATTCATTTCCGTCCGAAGGGAATTTAGACGGGGGTTTGGCGAATGAATGAATTGAAGCAGTTCATTTAAACAATGATTGAGGCGATCCCGACTTCAACCCCCAATAAATAATTTTCTGATCGCAAATACGTGAATGAGCATGGAATTAATTTACGATCTATCATCTTCAAAACCAATTAGTTTTATAAAATAAAATTGAGTTTTCCATACAATGAAAGAAAAATGAAATGCATTGATGAGAAAAAGTTATTTGAATTTCTTATTGTAGCACAATCGGTGCGCCATCCTGTATTTTTAGTCACATCACATAGAATATACGCAGTACAGTACCTTAATTCCAGCACTTATAGCTCGCTCCTCGTAACAACTGCATGGAGTCGCTTGGCCATAATCTATTGTAAACAAAAATGATGACGATCGAGGAGACACAGTCGCAAACACTGTGTGGTGCACCAAAACAACACAAACGACTAATAAGGTGCGAGGGAAAATTGTTGATTCACAAACTACAGCAAAGGCAACACCGCCAGAAATGATAACGATATAAACAACAAAGGCCAACATCAACAGAATCATCATCTGCAACAACATCATCATCGCCGTCATTATCGCCGTGATCATCACAACAGACAACAATTGCCATCGTCTGGCGTATAAAGAAAATTAAATAATTTCAAATATTTATTGTTCGATTTTACTATTTCATTCATGGATTCACACAAGTTGTTGGAGAAACACGACGAAACAAATGAAAAAGAGAGTGACTGGTGAAAACTTGTAACATATTTGGTTATAAAATAACAATGACGGTGGTGATGATAATGATGCTGATAATGATGATGATGGTGCATTTATTTTTCTCTGTTGTTTCCCTTCTAGGGCAGTAAGAAATCGTAGTAATAGAACTCTAATAGTGACACATAAAATGTACACATTTCAATTACTTACCTTAAACAATGCAAGTTGAAGTGTAATTGATCAAGAGCCAAAGTCAACAAATGAAGTCATTTGCCATTAAGGGACAGAGAAGAAGAACTTCCCACGTACATGGAAGTTGGGGCATATTTAGGATTTGAGACAACATCTTGGAACTTAGCCTAGCTGTAACATGATTAAGAATTCCCAAATTTGTTTACAGTACAAAGGTTGCTGTTAACATCGGTTGTCCACTTAATGGTTTCAAAGCCGCCAGTCTGGCAAAGCTGTCAGTTGTTAAATACCTGTCATCTGCAGTGTTATTTATTTAGTGCAAGGTTTCCCATTTTAAAATATGGATTCTTTAACAACCGAAGAACGCTTAAAAATAGTTAAAACTTAGCATCAAAGTGGTGAATAAAACGTGGACTTTTAATCGAACCAAATTTTCCTCAGCGATGAAGCTCATTTCTCGCTCGGTGGTTACGTCAACTCGAAGAACCAAAAATTACTGTTCAAAAGCCATTACAAAAGACGGAATAAGTGACTCTTTGGTACACATTATGGTTTAGTTAGGCTGTAATTTTTCGAAAACTACTTCAAAAGGATCCACTGCTGCAACCAATCCTGAGGGGATCATTCCACTGACATTGTATTTCGTACATAATGGCAAGATTCAAGCATTATAATGAAATAAAAGTTTCATCGAAATCATAGCTTTACGTGTGTTTTATTTAACTTTACTTTTGAAGCTGAAAAATCGATAACGCGTTATTAAAATAAATTCATTATTTTTGTATGACATTGAAAGATTTATTTGGCATAGTTAGAATGACCCGATTTAAATCAAATATACATGCGTTTTGTTTGATAACTTGCTGTCATTTTGAAGGTAATTTCATTAAGGTGTCTATCAAAGAAACCTTCACTCTCTGCGGTTCGCTGGGAAAGTTGATTTCTACAAGCTTAAGAGAAATATTCAACAGCAAAATCATTAGCATAGATAGGAACAAGTGGTACTATTATCATGCCATGAACCTCGCAGACAAAATCCCGAAGCTTCTAGTGGTGTTACCTATCGATATTTTTGACCTGTCATTCTCGAATTTTGGCCAAGCAAACTGGTTGCTTCTGAGGGATTACTTTATTTAGATCGTTCTAATCGTTGACAGTACAGGTCCGAATTAAGAGTGTGAGGTGCTCCCCTCATAGTAGATGAGATGCCGTAAGTGAACCACTTTTCATCACCAGTCGCCGTTCGCTTCAGCAATGGTTTCGTTTTGTTGCGATTCAATAGCAATGGAAGCAGATGGAAATTCACTTTATAAGTTTCATTTTTCGTTAACTAATGTGGCACAGACACTTCGAGCTTCTTTTGTTACCCAGCATTATTTAAATTCAAAAAAGTTTTCCTGCGCAATGTTCAGCTCCTAAGGTGCATTCTTTGAAGAGAACGGTGTAACAGTAACTGTCAATGGGAACCGATATTTAAAGATGTTAAAGGAATTTGTTTACCCAGAGTTGCGGCAAAGACGTATCCATTTCAACAGCATTCCAGCAAAATGGAGCAACAACACACATAGCCATGGCGGAGATTTCACAAAATTTCCCAAACAAAGTGATAACCAGAATATTATCCACTTTTAGCTGGCATCCAAAGTCACCCGACTTGACTGCACCAGACTTTTTCTTGTGGGGTTATGTAAAGCAAAGGGTGTACAAAACGAAACCAAGGAATTTGATTGAATTGAAGCAGTAAAACAATAATTGAGGTGATCCCTACTTCAACCCTTTAGGACGCAATGAATAATTGTCTGTTCAAGAGTCTCATATGAGTGAATGAGCATGGAGATTTGAAAAAATGATAAAATTGAATTTTCTATACAAAAAAAAAAAAAAAAAAAACAAAAATATTGAAATACATTGATTAAAAAAAAGTTAGTTGAACTTCTCATTGTAGCACAATTGGTGCACCACCCTATTTCATAAATTTTAATTGTTGCGTTAATGTTGTCCTTGTGATTGGACCACTTCTTTTGTACCTCATGTTTTCGACAAAAATAAAAACATGTCCAGTTGTATAGTAGGTAGCCTTGTGATTACATCATTGTACGAGTAATTACATTATTTGTCTAAACCAAAAGTACATCCTGAAGCAAATAATGCACACGATTTACACATACGAGTGCGGGTAAAAGTAAACGTACCAGTGCTATTACATTTTCATAACAAAAATTTATGAAAATGTGAAAAAAAACCATTCAGGAAATGCGTTAAATCTACGTGATTCATTTTCGCACATTTCCTTTTTGTAACCACATCATTCCTGTTTAGTTTCACTACAATTTATGGCATTTTGCACCACGGCTTAAGCTTCCTATTTGTCAATTCACATGGAAGTGTGTAATTGGAAAACCTTTACAAGAAAAAGGAAAAGTTTGGTTTTTTTCTTTTGCAAATATATTAACCAATATGGAAATGTTGCCAACTAATATCGAATTTCCGCATGTGGCATTTGCAGGAAACTTGTTTCAAAAACATTGTCATGAGCACATTAACATTCGGTCGATTGATGTGATGCGATGTCTATAGCGATGGCGCACAGTGGGGGAAAACACCGATACGAGTATAGCGGCTATAAACGACTATTGGTAATAAATTATAAAAAATAGATGATTGCACGTACATATTATGGTTTTGATTTCGGTGTGATTTATTCTAACTCAATAATGATAGCGCATTAGCAGTTAATAGAAATTAGGTGGTGCAGAGTGCCAGCATTGTCATTTGGCAGTGGTACGGTGTGGTGCGTGAATCTTACTACTGTCAACTGTTAACTTTCAATGGCGACCGTTATTTATAGATGTTGAAAGAACTGCGCCAAAGACGTATCCATTTCAACAGCATTTGATTCCAGTAAGATGGAGCAACTGCATACATAACCAGACCGGTTATGGCGGAACTTCAACGGAAATTAATGTCCGGAACAAATTAATATACAGAAACTCCAAATTTCGCTGGCCCTCAAAGCCATCTAAGCTGGGTGCACCAATGGTTTTTTATATGATTATGTCACGCAAGAGGTGTACAAAACGAAACTATCCTTAGTTTGACTGAATTGAAGCAGTCCATTAAAACAATAATTGAGGCGACACCCCAATGAATAATTTTCTGATCAGGTGTCACATATGGGTGAATAAGTATGGAGTTCATTTACGGTCTATCATCTTTAAAACCAATTAGTTATAATGAAATTAGTTATATGAAAAAATTTTTTATATGAAAAAACATTGAATTTTCTATACAATAAAATTGAAAAATAAATAAAATACATTGATTAAAAAAAAAATTATTTGAATTCCTTATTGTAGTGCAATTGGTGTGCCACCCTGTATAACAGGTGTTGGTTTCATAACATTTAAATTTGTGTGAATCAATTTTTTTTGAAATAGTTAATAAGCATGGAACCTGTCTGTAATTAGAGTTAAAGAAACCAATTGGAGTAATATTTGATTTTGATATTTGATTTGACTCCGAATATTTTAAAATGAATTGTATCTAAAGTACATTTGATGCCGGCTCTTTCAAAAACTAAACATTGTAATACTGTTTTCCCAAATTCAAAATTGACTTGCGGCTAATGTTCGAAACAATTAGTGAGCTTTTGGAAATCATTATTTTAGACAATAAATGGTGACATCACCAATTTTCATTTGTATCAGCTCCTAGCTCAGTGAATAGATGAAATAAAAAAGATTCTTATGAACTTCAGTTACTTCAGAATCAACTCCAACGATAATGGACATGAACACACCGTGTAAATAAATGGCTTATTATAATTTCTAAAATGAAGAAGATTTAATATTAAAATATAGATTGAAGCTTTGAATGAGTTTGGTATTCCTGCAAAGCTTGTAAAGGGTGTCCCAACAAGAACGCAAGATTTAAATTTGGCGCCATTCGAAATGTCATTGTTTGACATTTGAACAATTGTTATTGTTTGCTAGTAGAAGGTACGAGGTTAGTAAAAATGGAGCGCTCCGCGAATGAACAACGCATTCATATTGTGAAATTGTTTTATCAAAATAGTGAAAGTTTTGCGGCTGCAGTTCGCAAATTGCGATCAATTTGGGCTCACAATAATGCCCCAAAAGAGTCAACTGTAAAGAGATTAATGGATAAATTTGCCGAAACTGGATCTGTTAGTGATGTAAAGACAACAACGCTCCTTCGACCAGGTCGATCGACCGAAAATGTCGAAGCTGTACGTGATGATGTCGCTCAAACTCCATCCACCTCAATTCGACACCGAGCCAAGCAAATTGGTGTCTTCAAATCCACTATGCAGCGAATTTTGACGAAAGATTTGCATATTCATGTATACAAAGTTCAATTGACTCAGGAACTGAAGCCAGCTGACCCTGGACAGCGGAGGGAGTTCGTTAATTGGGTATTGGAGAGACAACATGAAAATCATCGTCAGTGACGAGGCCCATTTCCATCTTGATGGCTTCATCAATAGGCAGAATTGTCGCATTTGGGTGAGGAAAATCCTCGAGTGATTTACGAGAAGCAAATGCATCCTCACCGTATCACTGTGTGGTGTGGATTTTGGGCTGAAGGAATCATTGGACCTTTTTTTATGAAAATGAGGCATGTCAATCACAAACAGTCAATTGTGTTCGGTATCATGAAATGATAACCAGTTTTTTCGTGCTAGAACTGAAGAAATGAATGTGGACTGCATGCGGTTTCAACAAGACGGCGCCACATGTCATACAGCCAGAGAAACAATTCAATTGCTGCATCAGTCATTTCCCGGTCGTGTTATTTCGCGTTTTGGAGACCAGAATTGGCCGTCTAGATCGTACGATTTAACACTATTAGACTTTTTTCTTTGGGGATTTTTGAAGTCGATGGTTTACGCGAATAAGCCGACGACGACTCAAGTCTTAAAAGAGGAAATCGGACGCAGCATTAATGAAATACTGCAGCATTAATGAAATACCGCAGCATTTATGCAAAACGGCCGTTGAAAATTTCATTAAAAGATCGCGTGTGTGTCAGTAAAGCCGCGGCGGCCATCTGCCCGATGTGTTGTTCCATACATAACCTCATTCTGTCTACTTTACAATATAATAAAGTTTGATGATTTTTTTTCAATATCTGTGTTTTATTTAAAATATAAATCTTGCGTTCTTGTCGGGACACCCTTTACATCTTCATAGAATGACACTTATTGGCACAAAGTCTTAAGCAAAGGTTGGCAAAAATATTAATGAGCCATTTTGCAGCAAACGAGGATCTAGACAAGACGATAGCTTATCGTTGGAGGTGGTTATGTGGAATTCTAAAGTTAGCACTACTGATAAAAATCATATGCCGGTTGCTTAAGCTGATGAAATAAAAAACACTGCACCGTGTTACTACATCCATTTCAAGTATTCAGAACGAACCCCCAAAAAAGGGTCTGGAAATTAACAAGGATAAAAACATATTCTATCCATCTATTATCTTGAGACCGTACGTGAAGTTTAACAGCTATAACGTTGTGTTTAAGTTGTGGATAAATTCGTCTACCTCTGCCTCGCCTTGAATAAAACTAATAATGTCAGCTTGTATATTGAAAGAACGCTAATACTATCAGTCTTGATACATGGCTCAGAATCCAGGGTTATGATAAAAGTAAATGAACCAGATCAGGCAATCTTTGAAAGAAATTACTTCGAAATATAGGTGGACCCATCATATTTAACGAGTAATATCGGCATCGTATGAAACAAGAACTTTATACCGACATGGACATGGTAAAGCGCATCAAAGTCTAGAGATGGCGTTGGCTGAGCTATATTGTAGGTGTGAATCCAAACGCTCTACTACGAAATGTCTGATAATTCAATCGATGGACGGCACAGAAGAGGACAAAGAAAACACCATTGGAAAAACCACCTTTCTGAAACACTGTGGAAACTTGATGTGATGTATTGCAGAAGGGGCGCAGAAGACTAACGTAGTTGAGATTATTTTCTTCGTGGGTTTATAATAGAAAATATGTCTATCATAGTAGCCACCTAAGAAAATAAATAATGTTACGAGGGCTTTCCCAAAAAGTAGCCTGAAATTATTTTAGAGAAAAGTGGCTACCTTTTAAAACATAGGTTTTAAGTTTCAAGGCTCCATGTTGTTTAGTATTTTTATTTGAGCCATCAAAAGCAAACGATCTCAGTGAATTTCTAAACATGGAAAAAATTGGTCTTACTGCAACCAATATTAAAACCGAACTTGATTCTACTCTGGGAAGGTCTGCTCCTTTGTTTACGACTGTAAAATATTGGATAGCACAGTCTAAAAGAGGCCTTACAAGCTGCCAAGATGAACGCCATAGTGGTCGATCTTTTGAGGTGTCTACGCCAGACATGGTTAAGAAAATTCATAAAATGGCGTTGGATGATCGTCGGAGTGAACTAGCTGAAATAATGGGCATTTCAAAAAGTGCTATACATTGTATATTGACCGAAGATTTGGGGATGAGGAAGCTGTACGCATGGTGGGTGCCGCGTTTGCTTTCAATAGAGAAAAAACAGCGTTGGGAATATTTTTCAGTACAACGTTTGGCGATGTTTCTCCGCAATAAAGCCGAATTTTTGAGTCGATTTCTAACCATGTATGAGACATGAGTCCACCACTTTACACCTTAGACTAAGAAACAGTTCAAGCTGCTGACTGCAATGGGCGAATCGTGTTCCATCTGCAGGCAAGGTCATGGCGTCTGTTTTTATTTGTGTTTGGAATGCGCGTGGAACTATAATCTATTGATAATCTTCAGAAAGGAAAAACCATCAATGGAAAATGTTATGCTGATTTACTGCAGGAAAAACGGCCGCATTTGGCGAAAATGAAATTGTTGCTTCATCAAGACATTGCTCCAGTTCACACATCCACTATTGTGATGGCAAAAATTAATGAATTTAAGTTCAAATTGCTTCATCACGCACCTTATGCGCCAGATTTAGCTCCCTCGGACTATTTTCTGTCTCTAAACTTAAAAAAATGGCTCGGTGGTAAGTGAAGAAGTGAAGAAGAAGGTAAATGAAGAGGTGGAGTCTACGGTTGATGGGTATTTTAAGGAGTTTAACAGTTCTCACAATAAACAGAGTACAGAAGCCATTGAATAAAATGAGATTATGTTGA
>JAHXMU010000439.1:155290-185221 GCA_019455685.1 Philornis downsi
GTAATTTGCATGCCCTATCAAAGGAAACAACAAGCGAATTAAAATTAAAAAAAAAATATTTTTTCCAAAAATTTGGGTATTTTATTATTATTATTATTATTATTATTTTTTTTTTTTTTTTGTTATTTGGCTAGTCTACAAAGTGTCGTTGTTTCGCTAACAAGAGAGTCCATTTAAACCACTCACAACAGGGGTTAAGAATGACATTAATTATAACTTTTAAAAAAATTAGATTAAATTTGAAAATTTAGCCAAATTTCCGAAGAGAATATAATTTGTTCTTGGAAGCCAATTCCTTCTTTTGCAATTGCAGCCTGAGATTGAGCAAAGAATATTTGAATGTTGAGTAAAATTGAAACGCAAATCCAAAAGATACACTCATATTATAAGGAAGATGTAACCGGTTTATAATATAATTTTGTGATGTTTCTGAATATTGAGACTTATTAATTAGAATTATACACAAATTAGAATCAAACATCCCGACTATCAGATACTGATTATTAAATTAACTAATTTATTTATTTATTCAGTCAGCTGATGAACACCTTGCAGACTAGTACATAAAATCAATTTTATTAACTCGTATTTATTAAAAATCGTTTTGCACTTTGCTCCTTATTTTCCAGCCCATTTATGCACATATTTCATAAATTAAAAGTTCTGAACACAAATTTCGCGGAAGAGACTAAGCTTTATTAAATCAGTACAGTTGAACACTTTATTCCCCGACTTAAAATATTATAAACAAATATATTGGTCCCGAAAAGTTCAGAGGTTAATTAAATTGCAAACATTTTCGTTCAGTCTACATATTTGCTTTACACGTAAATTTATAGAATGACTTTTGAGTGCTTTAATTCAATCCAAGTGGTTGTATTTGGAAAGAATTCCTAAATAGCAGGATAATATTCTACATTATTTTCCATCACCATAACATATTATCCATTTTTCGGCTTTAAAAGTAAAGTTAAATAAAACACACATGAAGCTATGATTTCGATGAGATTTTTACCTCATTAAAATGCTTGGACCTCGCCATTATGTACGAAATGTGTCATTTAAATGGCTGTCTCTGGATTGGCTGCAGCAGTGGATCCTTTTGAGGTACTTTTCGGCTACTTTTTCGTATATTTAGGATGGTAACTCGGCGATAACTTGACGCCGCGAAAAAAATCTAATGGCGTCAAATCGAATGATCTTGGTGGCCAATTGACACCGCTAAAACGTAAGATTTTGCTTTCTGGAAACGTCTTATGCAATAAACGCAAGATCGGTGGTATTTTGTGGATCGAGGCACTGTCCTATAGAAACCACATATTGTCCAGTTCATAATCTGAAATTGCCATACGGCCATAGCACTCTGAATTGACGGTAACGGTTTCTCCAGCATCGTATTCAAAAAAATACGACCCAATGACATCTCCTGACCATAATGCGCACCAAACAGGCACTTTTTCCGAATGCTATGGCTTTTGTCATTATGCTTATGCTTATGGCATATGTGACAACTTTGCTTGTTGCTGGGTGCTGTAGCAACCAGTAAGCATATCTATGGCGTTGTGAATGGTCGGCCGCCTTTAATTATTGCGTGAGGTGCCAATCCAAACGCAAAATATGCCATAATAAGCTGTAAGATAATCCCAATTGCAGAGAACGCCTTGATATCGACAAATTCGGATTATCCGCGACACTTTCACTAACATAAGCGATATTTTTGGCAGTAGGTACGTTACAATGATGCACAGACCTGGCCACATCTATAACGCTTCTAGTCTCTTTAAGTTGCTTTATAATTTTGTCAATTCCTTGCGCAGTATGTCGATTATGACGACCACAATCACCCCGTTGTGCACGAAAAGTGCCTATGTTTGAACCACCACTGTTGTAGTAAATTTTAACTATTTTTACACGTTCTTCGGTTGTTAAGCGATCCATATTCGTAAAGAGCAAACCTTTCACTCAATTAATAACACTTCAGATAACAGGTATTTAACAGCTTGCAGCCCTGCCAGACCGGCACTTTTAAAATCCCGTTCAAATTCAGGAAGGTAATTTATATGGGGGATACTAGAGAACGCGTGGTCATTTTGTGCATTTTTTGCATTTTACTTAATATTATAATGCAATATAATTAACGCAAATTTAAGTAATCGCAGGCTACGAATAAGGAAATACAGCGGAAAATCAAATTTCGATAAATCGGTCAATTTATGTGAGAGTTACCAGAATGCTAGTGGCAACGTCTTCCATTGTCGTTCCTTGAATTTAGATTACCAGACACGTGATATAGGGCAAATTGGGTTGAATTGGTTTAATTCGTATAACCGATTGGAATATATAGAAAGAAGAAGACATACCAGAAGGAGTGCGATAACTTGATCGACTTTCTTCCAATATTATAGGGAATTGTAATATAACAATGTAAAGCAAAAATTTACGTTACTGGCAATTACGGATGGGGAGTTACAGGAAGAAAATTGAATTTGGCAAATCTTTAAATTTGTACGGGAGATACCAGAAGGTGACGGCCGATATAGCTAATTCATAATCCCCAACTATGATCTGAGAAAATGTAACGCCGTGCCAGGTTTTAATACGTTCTACTGCAGTTATTGTGTCCACAAACTACACAGCCTGTCATCCTGCTAAATACCTGTCATCTGAAGTGTTATTTATTTAGTAAAAGTTTTGCCATTTATGAATATGGATCGTTTAACAACGGAAAAACTTTTAAAAATAGTTAAAACTTACTGCAAAAGTGGTAAAGAAGCAGCAAAGAAGCTCATTTCCCGCTCGGTGGTTACGCAGACAAGAAAAATGATCACATATGGCGCTTGAAGAACCCAGAAGTTATTGTGGAAAAGCCATTGTATTCGGAAAAAGTGACTGTTTAGTGCGCATTATGGTTTGGAGGTGTCATTGGACCGTATTTTTTTTTCAAAAATGACGCTGGAAGAACCGTTATCGTCAATTTAGAACGCTATGGCCGAATGGTAACTGGCTTTTTTTGGCCTGCAATTGAAGACTATGAACTGGACGATATGTGGTTTCAACAAGACGGTGGCACGAGGCACACAACACGATCGGTTTTGGCTTTATCGCATGAGAAGTTTCCAGAAAGCATAGTTTTACGTTTCGGCGACATCAATTGGCCACCAAGATCATGGGATTTGACGCTGTTGCACTTTTTTGTAGGGCTGCGTCAAAGGCCGTGTTCACACGGATAATCTCCAAACGTTGGAGCATTTGAAATCCTACATTCGTCAAGTTATCGCTGAGATACCGCCCGAAATATGGGAAAAAGTGGCTGAAAGCTAGTCCTCTGCTGCAACCAATCCAGAGGTGATCATTTAAATGACATTATATTTTATACATAATGCCAAGGCCCAAGCATTTTAATGAGATAAAAGTTTCATTGAAATCATAGCTTTATGTGTGTTTTATTTAAATTTACTTGGGAACGAATATTGCCCTATTTATTGTACCCACATAGTAAAAGGGAAGTGATATAATTAGCTAATTTAACTTTTATGAATAGCATTTTATGAACAGCAAAAATAAAATTTGAACGTCTTTAATTATTTTATGCCTTTACAAATAATAAAGGTAAATTTCTAAATAACTGCTATCAACAACGTCATTGGACAAACAGTGATCACATTCCACTGTGCTCAAGTTTTATTAACGGTTTTAGTAATGACCTTACACTCACTACTCCTCTGTCCCTCTCGTACAGCCATTAATAAGCCCTGTGTTCGTCTGTAACGGATTGTATCGCTGGTGATGGTAATGATATTACAACCTGTATCTGACTGATACTTGCAGGACAACCTTATTATTATTTAGTATATGGGCCGATGGGAATGTAAAGCAATTTCTCTTGCCCGAAACGTTTTTGGGCTTTCGATTGCGATTGATCGCTTGAGTTGGATACAACAGAAAACACTTTTTCTTTTCATTTTCTTTCTGAAATCACATGCCAGCCAACGATGCTCTGCAGAGAAATCCACTTTGATAAGAAGAAATCCAATATCGTCGTTGGTTGCCATTACATATACAGGAAAAACAGAGCATTCAGAGCACAGTAAGTAAGTAACTAAACACTGTTTACACACCAGAAAACGCCTCAGACATTTTACCCGGAAATCAATCACGGTAAGGGCAATATACCAAACCAGCCAACTAACACTGGTAGTGGCTGGCAACAGCAACCAACTAATCAGCCAACAACAATGGCAGCAGCAGCAACAATAACGAAATTGTCTTTCTTTGCCTTTCCATTTGACTGGAGTACATGTAGGTATGTACATATGTATGTATGTACGTATGTACATACTCGTAGTTATGGACCTGTGTATGTTTGTAAGATTTTGTGTACGTTTAGCTTTTCATTTCTTTAAGCGCAGCAAACAAATGCCGCAAATAGCCATAAGCAACAACAACACCATCACCACCAATGGTCATAGTGAGTACATTAAAGCGCCACTAGAAGAAGCAACAGCAGAAAAAAAACATCGACGACGACAACAACAGCAACAGCAATAACAAAACAAAAGCGACAATACGATAATGCACATCCAGCCAACTTTTACAATGCCTATGCAACATAAAACAGCCAACCAGGCATCCAGTTCCGCTGCACTTGCGCACAAAGACTCCTACTCTGCACATTTATCCTCACAGCCGGCCACCGCCATAGCACACACCACAAAGCACCATCACAGCACAGCACCAGCAGTCAAACTCTCCTTCGGACCAGTGGTTCATACCACACACACAACCGGCCACTTCAACCACCAATTGACGACCACTCTCTCTTCCCATACTTACTACGTATCGTCGCATCGTCTCCGCCACAAACATATCCATGTCCATATGCAAGGCTTCGTTGCCATCGTCATCGTCGTATCTTATGCTTCGTTTTTGCTTCATATCAACACCGTTATAAATACAACATTTCTTTTGCAGATATGTTGTAACCTAAACTCGCTTTGGAAATCAATGAAAGTATCCCCAAACAAAAGATATTCCACAGGAAAAAATCGCATCGCAAAAACGACAAGAAAAACAAAAAAAAAACGCTGCCACTACGGTATCGGCAATAACATTACCATGAGTAAGCGCTTCTTGGTTGTGTGTACGATTCAATGGTTGCTGGTTCGTCTCATACACATGCGCATAAAAGGCCCAAACAGGTGTCTGAGAGCACCAGCATTTTACCAATAAAGCACAACCAGCAACTCTCGAGCATGTTCATTGATAAATAAAAAACCAAACATCTAAAGTAAAAATAAAAAAAGAACTCTGAGAGACAAATTTAGAAAGAGAAAAAGTTACAATAATAAAGACAGATAAAGAGAGAGAGAGAGAGTTTTGCAAAGTCTTGATAGAGTTAAAGACAACTGATTTTTAACATTACAATGTTATTAACATTTTAAATAGCCATACATAGGATTACCCATTCGTTTATTGAACATTTCTTAACACACGGCTGAAATAAGCTTCATAAGTTGTTTGATCAACATCAGTGATCACAGGTAAAGATTTTTTCGGTAAAAAAAAACAATTCCCTTGCATCCCAATGATTGAGATATGAGGTTTCTACATTCTGTGATCTTACACAAATTCTATTTTTTAATTTACTAGACAGGAACTAACAACGATTCCGAACGTCATAGTTTGAGATAAATTGCCGATTACTCGGCTGCTCGAAGTTTTTACCGAAGTGACCACTACACAAATATTGACAAGTGGCTGTATGTGGGATTGAACTTGCGATCAGGCGAACGATAACCACGATTACTAAAAATCATAACATCATAGGTCACAGCGATGTTTTCATATTAGTCTTAAAAATAGAGCGATTAATTTGTATATGGATCAAACCGACCAAATACTTTAGTATCGTATGTACATATAATATAATTATAATATTGTTACTAAAATCCTGACAATCAGTGAGATCTTATAGTTTATATCGAGTCCGCGAAAAGGTTTTGAAATCAACTGAACTACTTTTTCTACATGTGTACTGAACCAAGAACACAACCATTGCTTCCAAAAACTTATTTAAAACAGCAAAAACTATATAAAACCCTTGGTTCACTTTAGGGCAATTAAATTTTATATCTTCAACCTAAGAAATGAGGGCACTCTTACATCTCATTTGATATGGCAAAAATGTTGCAGCCAAGAGGAATGATCCAAGGATGGTACCAAGTATCATTTAACCAAATGTGAGTGAGATTTTAAGTTGATTAAGTGATTTCCGTCCGCCTGGCTGGCTGGTAGATATAATAACTGGCGAAAATTTGTATGGAACTTTTTAAACTTGGCTCAGTTTAATATTTTGTCAGACCCTTCTGCTATCTCCCATACAAACTGATCGATTTTCCGGAATTCGATTTGTTCCTAATTTAGAGAAAAGCAACTCAAAATTTTTGCTTAATGTTTTGCCTTGTAATGCTTGATAAAATTCGAAAATATAGATGGACTAATAACGCATCTAACCATAAATATTAATGATAAAAATTTGAAAATATTGGTCGATTAATCACGCATCTTCTGGCACCTCTCATACAAATATCCAACTTAACACATATATTCCTAGTTGCATATCTTTTAAGAAGTTGTACATAATTTAGCCAAAACTTAGTGCATGTTAAAAGTTTCTCAAAATGTGGTCTCAGAGTGAAAATGGACCGCGCCAGCATACTCCTTCTGTACCTTCAATACAAATTTACATTTATTTTTGAAGTTCAGTTTTTCCGCTGTTAAGCCTAATCGATAGTTGGCAACAACCTAAATTTTTTGCCTAGATCGTTATTCTACAATGCTCAGTAAAATATGAGAAAGTCAACGGTTAACCAAGCCCCTTCCGACCGACTCCCTTCTTCTACCAATTTAATCCATATATTCTTATGTTCATATTTTTTTCCAGTTATACGAAATTCAACAAAATTTGATACACGTTAAGAAAATGTCAAAGAATGGTCCGGTTTTTTTATAGTGTCTGTAAAAATTTTAGAAAAATCGATTAAGTAACCACGCCCCCTCTGGTACCTCCTATTCAAATGCCTGATTTAAGCCATGTATTCTTAACTTCATATCTTTCAATTTGTTGAATTGAGTTCAGCCTAAATTGGCAAACGTCATGCCTAGAATGAACTTAGAGAATGAGAATGGGCTGCAGCGTCAAGCCCATTCGCCCATCACCCAAACGAACTAACTGATTTTATGATATTTAATTCTTCCCTTGAGAAAATGTACAGACTGCTTGGTAAAATATGAAATATCGAACGGATAACCCGGCCATTTCTGCTAACTCCCATACAAAAGTACCTAATTTTAAATTTTATTCATTTGGACTAAAAGCTGTATTGTGCAGTAATTCTGAGCATTTATTAATATGAACATAGAGATTTACCACACCTCTTCCTGGCTCTCCGCATACTTTTGCACCAATACAATAGGACGTTGGATGGAGGTATATAAAAATCAGTTCATCTGACTGAAATTTTTATATTGATTCATATGAATATTGTTCTTTACGTCATTTGTATTGTCATTTGAATTAATCATATTTACCATTAATCGCAACTTTGATTACCAAAACTCTTAATTAATTCAATATTCGATTAATTGGATGATCAAAACTTGAATAAGTGAATATAATGCATTTCACATTTTATATTGTGTGCCACTTTTCCATAAACATAAAATATTTGAATTTTGGATAAAATATTGAAAAGTGATTAACCAAAATTCTATTTATTTAATTAATCGCACATCTGTATAACTAGAGTTTTCGATGAACTAATTAAACGAAATCTGGATTAATCACCAAGTTTGAATAACCGATTAATCGCCCTTACCTACAAATATTTTAGTCAATCAAAATTTTATTGAGTTGGTCTGGTTGGTTACCAATATAATATTCAAATTTTTGTCCGGCGTCATTAAATTCCCGTATTCTGTCTTCCTAAACTGCCGCAGATCTCTTAACGAGATGGCTCAGCATTTCAACATTTACTTTATGTGGGTGCCGGGCCATAGGGACATACCAGGAGACTGCAGGACAGACGAGCTGGCAAGACTAGGGACAACCTTACAGACTCCAGCCGAATTGGAGTCCGTGGACATGCCTCTAGCCTCTTGCAAGCTTCTTGCAAGATAAAGCATATTTAGCAGCAAATGGTAAATGGGCGTCTGCCCGAGACTGTAATCAATCCAGACAAATGTGGCCTCGTCTAAACACACACTGCTGTCGCTATCAAGACCCGACGTCTCATTGCTTGTATCTGTCATGACGACACACTGTTTGATTGGAAGACATGAAGTGATATTGTGAGTTGCGACTAGTGACTTCTCCAGGAGCTGCAAGGATGAAAAGGAGGAGAAGTCCATACAACATCTTCTCTGCAATTGCCCTGCCCTGGCGAACAGGCGGGGATCAACACTGGGCTCTTATTTCTTTAGGGAACTGGAAGATCTTGACGATACGCACATTGTCCGACTTAAGAGCTCAGAATGGTTCAACGAGGGAAGTTAGAGACATCCATATCTCTAGTTTCCGTGGTATCACAGTGGAGTATACAGTCTAAGTAAGTCTGTCTTTTCAGACCTAACCTAACCTGTCGGGTTAGGTCAAGAAGTCTTATATTGTCGACATTGTACTTCAATTCAGTTCAATACCATAATAATGCAAATAACTGTTATTGACTTAATTATCGGCAGAGGGGTCATTTTAAAATTATTTAATGAAAATTTTAGCAAAAGTAAATTTTTAAGAAATATGAAGTAATAGAAAAATTAAAAATTCTGCAGGACAAAATCTATGCGCTCTTAATGATTTGATCCCGAAGAGCTCTAGTTATTCTTAATTTGTTTATCACTGAAATTAAATAAATATAGGGTTATCCATTTAGTAGTTTCAAAGCCAACAGTCTGGCAAGGCTGACAGTAGTTAAATACCAATCATCTGCAGTCTTAATTATCTAGTGAAAGATTTGTAATTTACGAATATGGAACGTTTAATAACCAGAAAATGTGTAAAAGTAGTTAAAACTTACTACAAAAGTAGTGATGCAAACGCGGGCTTTCAATTGAACAACATTTTCTTCAACGATGAAGCTCATTTTTAACTCAGTGGTTACATCAATGAGGAAAATTGTTGTATATGGAGCTCGGAGAACACAGAAGTGATTGTGGAAAAGCCATTACATCCGGAAAAAGCGATTGTTAGATGCGCATTTTGGTCTGAAGGTGTCATTGGATCGTATTTTTTTGAAATTAGCGCTGGAGGAAACTCAAAAGGATTTCCTGTTGCAAGCAATTCAAAGGCGGTCATTTAAATGACATTATATTTTGCACATAATGACAAGGGCTAAGCATTGTAATGAAATAAAAGTTTCGCCGAAATCATAGCTTTATGTGTGTTTTATTTAAATTTACTTTTGTCTTGCGAAAAATGACTAACTCGTATATCCAAAAAATCGGGTTCTGATTAGACATATGTTGTAGCTAAAAAACAGGGGAATCACTGAACCGAGCCAACTCCAAATCTCACATTGTTTGCTGCCTTTTTTAAAGTTATGATCTACCAAATAGCTAATTTCTGTCAGTGCATTGAGTGTTGGTAATGACAGTCTTGGCTCAGTTACTTAACAGATCTTACTTAGGTTATCTGTAAACTCACTTTCAACAACTTGCTCTTGCTTTGTCTCTCTTACTCTCTCTCTCTCTCTCTCTCTCTCTCTGTACGTTCAATATTATTCCCCTCAAGTCAGGTGCCATATCAAACAATCGCTAATAATGTTAGCAAAGAAAAAGTGCTGCATACAAGTGCATGGTAACATGGTTGGAACTGAATGTGCCAAGGGTAATATTTAGGGTCATATTAGGGCTATTTAACGGTAGTAAGAAAGATATTGCTTTAAAGAAATTTACGTTAAGTAAAACGCTGAAGGTGAAGGAATTTTATAAGTAAAATAAGTATGAAATAATGATAAGATTTCTGGTATTCATATTATGCTACTGTTGAATTTTAATTTAGAGATTTATTTTATTGACTTTTATTTTGGGTAAAACTTGAAATTGAAAATTTTGGTTCAAGTTTCTGAATGCAATATGTGTCATATATCCTAAAATTTACTTCGTATTGTTTTATTGTAGCTCAGTGGAGCCAGAATAAATAACTTATCGCTATTTTGATCATTTTTCTTTTGGACCAATATCAGAAAATGGAAATTTGACAATTTTTGTCCCTATCGGTGCAGAAATTTCACTTAGCTGAACCATTGATTTTTTTTGGACCAAAATCAGAAAATGAAAATTCGGTGATTTTTGCAACAATCGGTGCAGAAATTTCACTTAGGTAAACCTCTTTTTTCGTTGGTGGAAAAGCGTGTGGGCTACTAGAAAGAACTTGATGAATCGCTCGGTTCTTATCAAGCGTTGCTCTAAATATTCGCTCTAATAATCTATAGAAGCGTTTCGCTTAGAAAAACGGATGAGAAATGCAATTTCACAAAATCGTCTAATTTATATGGGAAGCATTCTAATGAATGTTCTTCAATTTTCTTTTTCAAAATTAGGTTTCATAAAAGCCTAATGCGCAACGGTAAGTAATACTGAATTTGATCATTAAATTAGACAATTTGTATGGGAGTTGCCAGAATTGTCTTAATTATCCATCTGTTTTTTCCAAAATCGTCCAAGATCAATGCCTGAAATTCAGAAATTCTAGGGGATATATTGAACTTGAGTAAGATGATAAATTTGTACAGAAAGTTTTAGACGGAGTAAGGTATTTCAGACCAAACTTTACCGAAAGTTTATTTGAACGACATCTGTGACAAATCAAGAGAAAATAACTTAATATATGAGTTAAATCGTTCATTTGTATTGGATATATTGGAAGAGGTGTAGTTTTTCAAACGGTTTTGCTAAAATGTTGACAAAATTACAGAGGAAGGAATGAGCTTCGAAAAATCGATCAATTTGAATGGAACGTATCAGATGAAGTATGGTAATGTGATTAATTCGTTTTCAGCACCCGAATTTACCAAACAACTAAATCATGCCCAATATGACAAAAGTTGGTACAACAATAACAACAACAAATAAAAGAGATTATCCTAAGATCTTGGGGGTAGATCAGTAATTTGTATGGGAGGTACCACAGGTCCCTTTTTCACATTTTATCAAGCAATACAATAGTCAATTACATACTAATAATTAGAAGCCCAATGTCAAGGATAGAATTTTGATAAATTGATTTAAATTTTTTATTTGTTGCTGCCTAAAATCTAAAAATTGTAAAGCAAATATTAAATTTCCATCATTAAAGTATCAAACTTTGTCAAGTATTGTGAAGCAATAAAATAACAAATTATTGAGGTTACTGAATTCAATTGTGTTAAATTAATTAATGTAGGAAATAGTCGATATGGCAAAATATTAGGCTATGGCAAGTGTTATATGAGTATACCTATAGTTTCATAAAAATTTAAGAGCTTTATTGCACCTATAAGTAGCCAGTCTGTCAGCCAGACAAACGGGCCAAACTCTATCATATGAAACACATTTGGTAACAAAATTATTGGTAATTTAGACGTTTATTTCAGGTGTATTTTACAATAATGAAAGCGTAAAAGTTGCGATTTTCCAGATATTGATTTATAAAATATTTAAAGGCAATGCAATTAAATCAAGCATTTGTTTGGAATATCTTAACAAATAAAAAGATGCAGTAAAAATAAATCCATTGTTTTTACGAAGGTTTTGTTTGGATTAGTTAGAATGATCGAATTTAGATATAATATGCCCCGTGTTGTTTTATAACTTGTTGCCGTTTTGAAGACAACCTCGTCCATACTGAGAAAAAAAAGTGCATTTTTTTGAGTCGAATTTTTTGCTGATAAAAAAATCATTCGCCATATGCAGGTATACGAGGTACGAACTGAAAGACGAATGCATAAAAACGTCCCTAGCAAACTCTTAATGGAACACAATTCCTGGCTGGCTTCTTCTGTGCGATCGCCTCCTTCAGGCGGTCCAATTGTTAAGAGTACAGACCCGAAATTAAGAGTTTGGACGCAGGGGAGCAGCTCATAGTAGATGATGCCCCGCCAATCCCACTAAATACACAGCAAATCCATTGTGACTGTCAATCCTGTCTTTGCCACCGTTTGCACCGATTCGCGGCAATTCGGTCGTGTTAGTTTTCGCTTGTAGTTGTCTAAAATTGCCCATTTTTTTATTACCACTCACCATGCCCATCAGAAATGGATCGATTGTGTTGCGACTCAGCTACGTTTCGCGGCTTAGCTACACATCGAATTTCTCTCTGTTTCCAGCCTCATTTAAGTGGTTTCAAACGATTTGTTTGCGCAATGTTTAGATTCTGATCAATTGCAAAAAAAAGTGCTTATCTAAATGACGATCGGAATTGCTGATTTCCATTATTTTATGGACATTTTCAGCAATTGGGCTTCCATATTGCAATATATCTTTGACATTGACATTACCGGAATGGAATCAACGAAACCGAAATTGCATATAAACGGTTATTACAGCATCAAGACCGTAAACACAATTCATAATTTCAGCTGCCTGGCTTGCGCTTTCACATTTATCGACGAAACAATCTTAAAATATGCTGTATTTCCTCTTTTTTATTTGTCCAACTTTGACGCGCTCAAGCAACACTGCCAAACCAAGCAATTACAAAAGTGTCTGAGTAATTTACTGAGTAAAAAATCTTATCTTTCTAACGCCATCTAGCGTAATTTCATCGAATGTATAAAACACGAGATACATATTATGAAAGCCATCTATTGCAAAAATAATAATTATAATTACACGAGTCAAGATTTTTTAAAACAATACACATATTCTGAATCCTGTCCTGTCTTTTAATTGAGTGCGAAGGACTGGCCAGAGGGACTGGATGTGTCCGCAAAAGACCTCATAGTTTTACATTTTTTGTAACCAAAGTGCAAATTCGGTTTACAACCAAAATCTGAATTTGTTTGAATACTCATGTTGTTTGGCCGTCAGGTTTTCTATATTTTTGTTGGTATTTAAGAAATTGACGTTAGTCAATCAAACTTAATTTTTCTTAAAATTATAATGTGATGACACTTTTTCAAATTTCAATTACAGATTGACAATCTATAATAGTCTCACTATAAGCATCATATTTGGTCCCAAAATACACAGGCAGCCGTGCAATTAATAGTTATACTCGTACATTCGTATTAATGTCTCTTCCTCTCCCAGTCTTCTTAACTACACACACGCTGTTTTTTTGGGGAGAACAATCCATTTCAGATCCCTCTTTTAGCCAAGACCGCGATACATGCAACAAGTGCCAGTTAGCTGGACCGCAATCCCATCAAAACAAAATAAAACAGATGAAGAAGCAGCCACCGACAGCACCGCCACCACACCATTCGAGTCAGTTCGACAACTTCGAGTGCCAGCGAAATGTTTAGTATGAAAACGACTTTCGTGCGCTACAGACGTTTTGAACGGAACAACGCAGAGACAAAACGCTAAACGTTAACACAAACGTGAGACGACCGAGACTCAATACGTTAAGAAACGACACAAGAAGTGAAAATAAAACCCCCAAACAAACAAAACCGAGATAAATGTATTATTATTTCAAAGTGGTCAATTTGAGGAGAAATGAAATTTGTTTCTATAAATCAGCAATGAAAGTTAACACAAAACCGAGGAATAATAATAAATGACAAATTTCAAAAAATAATTACAAAACGAAGGCAAATTCAATCAATAAAACCATCAAACTTATCATATACCTATATATAGTGTATATTTGAGAAGAAGCAGCATTGTAGGTAAAGGTGAAAAATTCAATCTGCCGGTTTTACGCATATTGCAAAAGTTGTTTAAATCTCTAAACAGAGATTCAGATTTTCTTGGTTCAGTTTTCATTTTGCAACCAAAACAGAAGATTCACTCAAGTGTAGTAAAACGTAGAAACGTAACGACAAAACATCAACTAAAACCAATCCAAGCCAAGCTAAGCCGAAATTCGAGCTGAGCTTATAAGAATACAGTTTCTGCTTGTTGGCATATGCACAAAACAAAGAGTGTTGTAGTGATTACTTGCGCATTACTTTACTTTACCTAACTTAGCTTAACTTAAATCTTAACAAATATGTCACACAAAAAAGATGTAATAATGACGTCCATGCAGGCGACAACGGCAACGGCGATGAAACTGGAACAACAGCATTCGAAACCTATCTTGAGCCCCACACGATCGCTTGACGAAGGTTTTGAAAGTGATCCGGATCGGGTTTCGACGGATTCAGAGCATCCAACAAGTGGAACGGCAAACAGCAGCAATATAAACAATACCAACAATGGCAACAATATTGGCAACCCAACAATAGCGAATGTAAATGCAAATAATGGCAAACACCATCACCACCAACAGCAACAGCACCAACAACACCAACAACACCAACAACAACAGCTTCAGCATATGCATCACCACCACCATCACCAACAACAACAGCAACAACACAATCAATTACATCAAAATGTTGGTTCTACTTTGGCACAATTGTCATCAGCAGCCACTGGCGGCTTGTCAGCCAATGCCGATTTGTCATCGTCGACGACATCATCATCAACAGCCGTGGCATCATCCTCATCGGTGGGACATGGAAAGGCCATGGATGCTTTGCCCAAGAATCGGGTGATGGGACCTCAAATAACCAGACGCACAGTTAGTTCGTCCATTCAACAGCAGCAGCAACTGCTTGAAAAGTATTTCAAGGATCGTCGAGGCTCCAGCGACAACAAGTTCATGCAAACTATCACACAGTCGCAAACACCTTCAGCACGTACGGTGGCATCCTCATCGTCGTCAACTGCGTCCCCGAATGTGGGCCTAATACAGGCCACTGCCAGCCATCAAACGGCCATGGGATCACCACAAACTGTGCATCGTTTGCAATATCAAAAACAACGACAACCTGTGGTAGCATCTGCAGCTGCACATCAAGCAGTGCACAATCATCGCTACACGGCAGGCGGAAGTGCTAGCAGTCACAATGGTGGTTTTCGCCGGGCCAAAACTAGAGCTATGTCACCGTCAGTTCTCAAGACGGCAAATGCCAACAGCAGCAACACAGGCTCCCGCAACGTCATACTGATGCCGCGTGGCTCAGCCATACGATCACATTCCGTGGATGCCATCTCACGTCATCAGCGTCATGGCGGCTATGACCCTGCCAATGCCTTGATACTGAAGCACGAGCCCTCGAGCAGCTCGGTCACGGCGACAGCCGCCACCACCACTCGCATGCAACACTACAAATTTCCGGGCGGAGCGAATGGGTCAAACGGAGCTCTGCCGCCAGGAGCGGCCACCCAAGCTTTACTCGTTCAGCCCATCTCCAGTGCTACATTGTCGACCAGCGCCGTTGCTTTGCCGCCCGCAACCACCGTTTTGAATTCGTCGAATGTTGGTGATGCCGCTGCTGCCTTAGTGGCAGCAGCCGGTGGATCACCCGTAATTGCTTCATCCACAAACAGTTTGTACACATTTTATCCAGCTGAGGGTAATCTACAAGTATGGCAATCCGAATGTGGTGATTTGACATATAAGTCATCGCGTAATCTACAAACGCATAAGGCACCAGTTTGTTGGACCCAGTCGATACCAAGGCAAACAAGACGGTAAGTCTCCCCGAAACATACAACAACGACAATAACAACAACAGCGCGAAACATACACTGAAAGATGGAGTGTGTAGTGTCGCACATGTGAACGTTCGTATCTGTAATAGTTTGTGTTAGTCTAATTGAGGTTTTAGCCTTTGGTTAGAGTAGCAAAAAAAGAAAAAAAAAGAAATCGAAAAAAACGTTAAACAAAAATAACTACCTAAAATCAATACAAGAATTAGCTGGACAGGCGTTGAGAACAAACGAGGGTGATTTATGAAACACCCTAACGTAATTATTGCACTTGCAGATGAATAAATGAATGAATGATTGAGTGAATGAATGAATGTTTATTTTATGTAGAAAACACTGAAAACTGCATTTGAATGCAAATAATTTAAATACAATTTGGCTAAATAGAAATTTGATGGAACTCTGTAAGATTTGGTTGTATTCAATGAACATTGCGCTGCAAAGAGTTTGTTGCTTAAGTCTTTTGTATGTAATTATTTAGTTGTTACCGTTTTTAAGTTGTTTAAAGCAAAACGTTTTTAGAACCCTAATTAGAAGATGAGACAAATTATGTCAATTAAACAACATTTAGCTTCATTTGAAATGCTTCTTCATGGAAATATTAATTTTGACACATAACCAGCAGATTAGCAGATGAAAAAGCTTTTTGTTTACGTTTCTTCTTAGCAGCTTGAGAGCTGATCTGTCAGTTGGTGATACAAAGTATATATATATATATATATAAGGAAAACTGTGTTATAACAACAAAAAAAATTATTTTATTTCTGATATTCAAAATATGATATTCATTTTATTTCTGATATTCAAAAAAATAATTATTTTTTATTATTATTTTTTTTTTTTTGAATATCAGAAATAAAATGAATTTTGTGTTGTTATAAACCAGTTTTCCTTAAAGCTGACTTATTAATCTTTTTCGTTTCATTTAGAGAATAGTTTAGAAATAATTAAGAACATTTTGGTTTTCTATTTTACGAAAGATTTATGTTTTATTGACAATAACTGGGATTTGTCTTGATTTTTATTGAAAAATCCAACTGATTGGCTTTGTATAATGCGATAATAAAATCCACATTTTCAATAACTACTCGTAGAATCGACGTACATTTGCTCTACCAAAAAAAAAAAAAAAGAAATGCGATTTGTAAATAAAAGTATGGTTGAATTCTTTAACAGTTGATTGTATTCAACAAACGGCCTGTTGAGTAGCGAATGCAGAGAGTTCGTTGCTTAGCTCTTTTGTTTGTACATAGTTGGGTAGTTAGCTAAGTTGTTCATAGTAAAATATTTTTGGAATTATAATTTTTGAAGGTGAACCAAATTAAGTATACTGTTTTGAGAATAGTTACATTTACAAAAAAAAAAAAAAAAAAAAAAACAAAGTGTAAATAAAGGTATCACAAATTTATTCAGAGCGAGAATAACATGGAAAAATGTATAACAAATTGTATTATGCTTGTAATTTTATAGTCGTTTGGTAGTGTAATAAAAACAATAGTTGAAGGATCTAATAGATGTCATATGTTTCTTTCAAATCGATTCGATTTGATCAAGACTGCTACAATTTTTTCATTTAAAATTAAGATTTAGTCATTTCGTCAAATCTCTACAAATATCATGGTCATTTGAGAGCTGAATAATTTCAAACTATCCTCTAAAAGTTAGATTTTTTGTGAAATAAAATCGATGGTGTTTTTATAAACCTAATAAGAGGCTAGTTTTCTCACAAAAAATCTAGTTGCCTTGAAGAAAATTTGATTGTATTGGTAGTCTTAAGAAAAAGAAATGTGAACTGCTGGACACTGTAGTTTAGCTACTAAATTCAGAAATGTAATGAATGAATTTCATATATTTTATTTAGGGGTTTATTATAAGGACAATTTTTATAAAATTCGAAATATCTTAAACAAATTTTTTCTGATAACTTTGGCGGTTTGTTGAAAAGAAACAGAAACATAAATTGCAAAAACACTTTTCCAAAAAAATTTGTCCCAAGAGAGTCAAGCTCAATTAAGGTGCTAAAAATAACATCGCTGCCATTACAACCCTGTTTCCAACTCAATTTTTCACAGCTTACGAATTACGAGATCTGAGGGTTTTATATTATAAGAAAATTATATTTGTTAAAATTATATTTATATTATTTGTAAAAACTATCTCTGGAAAAAAAACAACAAGCAGCTAAAGTTATACTGAAATCACATCAGAAATTTAGGAGCTTATTAATATTACACAGACACACGTTCATATCATATTATTGCATACTATGGTTTTAGTTTCCTTTTTCACACTGAACTGAAATCCGTTTTAACAACCTGACTATCATATGAGCTAAATATGAACTCTAAGGTGATGTTTCAAACATGCACACCAATAAGATTAATTGCATATGAGTTCGTTCGCATCACAGTCATTAATTAATATTAAAGCGTTAAAACGATAATACACTTGATGGGTAACATTTGATCATTATAAGTGAGGTTAAACATGAATGCGTACAAAATCACTGGCTGCGTGAAGCTACCAGTCAGTCTCTAAAATAAAGTAATTAAAAATTCGGTCAATAAACTTAACAAACTATTAGAACTCAGAAAAGGGGCTAATAATTAAACTCTACAATGCTACGCATCACATGATTAACACAATCTTGCCACCCCCTCCACATATGGATGTTACAAAGCGCACAAACTCACACATATTGTCATCAAATTAGGTTTTTTGTTTGTGTTAACCACATTACCAATGTAAAATAATTAAAATCAATTTATGTCTATCCAAAACCCGAGCTGAATTCACTTTTTGCTACTTTTTGTACGAAGCATTTAAACCCCAAAACAGGGTTTGCAAAGTGCAACATAAAAGTTGCTGTTCTACAAAAAATTAACAGATTTTTCAAAATCTCTGAGAGAAGAAATACTACACAAAATAATTGGAAATTTTGCTGTCTTTATTTATATTGTTGCTGTTATGTGTGCCAAAGACGCCTATTACAAAATTTTCGTTTTCCGCAACCTGTTAGAATTTGGCTTTAACATGTTGTGGTGCCCAGCCAGTAGTATATCCATTCATGAAAAAAATGCCAAAATACAATTATATAAGACTTTTTCTTTGGGGCCGTGCACACATCCACACTTCTGTTTTAAGTAGATTTCTTACTAATGGGCAATTTTAAGCTGATTTAAGCTGCATTTTCCAGCTTCGTTGTAGTTTATGTGGAAATAGTTAAAGCTTTTAATTAAAGTTGTCTATTTTAAGACGGAACCAACCGCCATTCATTCACTAGTTGCCTTATTTTGTGGCGCTTGTTAATACTGTGCGCGCGCAGGCGCTTACAAAAACCAAAAACAAAAAAAAGGGTTAAAGCCAATTTTTGAAAAGTTGTTTCACATATTATCTCTAAGCGTTGTTAATTAGACGAATGAGAAATTGTTGAAATATTTGCGGCCAAGAATGGGTTTTCGGTTTGAATTCTTAAACTGTTTTCGCTTGGAGCAAGAAGTAATTTTTGGCAAACGAGAATGTTGAAATTACTTAGGACATTTTGGGAAAATATATAACGTTAAGACAAAACAAAATGAAGAATACAACAACTTGCCAAAAAAATCTATAGGAATAAAATCTGACCCACAACAGATCAGCAAATGAATGCAAATAATGTAAGCCAAAAAGGTGGCTAAACAGAAGAAATCTGATGGAATTCTTTAAGAATAGATTAAATTCAACAGCCAGTCTGCTAGATAGCAAATGCAAAGAGTTTGTTGCTTAAGTCTTTTGTTCGTAATTGGTTTATTGTTACTGTTTTCGTTTATTCCAAAATGTTTTTAGAATCATGATAATAGAACGTGAAGCAAATTATGCCGCTTAAGTGGTTTGTTGGATGATTGTTGCATTTACAAAAATGTGTGAAAATAATGATAATTAACAAAAAAGAGTATAACCCAATTTCGAAGTATAATGCAAATGCGAGGAAGAGAAAGGAACTTTATATGAATGAAATCAATGTCAAAATGTCAAAAATGCTATGGACAATTCTACAGCTCAAAAATAACAAGTTACATGTTTGAAAGACCGTATCACTCCCTGGGTAAACGGCAATTTACAAAAACTGATAGCATATAAAAAGCTTCTGTTAAAGCAGCGAAGGAAAAAGTCAACCAGAAATATTGACGAAAAATTGAAAAGAATTAGCAATATTATGAAAATAGCTAACAATTGTTCTGTGAACAATTACAATGTGGACAATCTGGCCAGTATGAGGAACGATCCTAGGAAATCTTGGGTTTTTATTAATGAGACACATGAAAGAGCATTAGACAAGCAAATCAATATAAAAAATGTCGATGGTGAATTTGTTGCAGATAATGTTCAGAAAGCTGAAATGTTAAATGATTATTTTGTAAATTCAGTCAATGAATTAAAAGGACAAATAATACAACTCCCTTCGGATACGTGCCATGCCTGGAGAACATTAACAAACTGTAATAGCAGATTTCAAGCTAGAATAACTACGCTTAATGAAATGAGAAATGTCATATCCAGCTTAATATCGGGAAAAAGTCCGGGTCATGATAACATTTCGGCAAAAATTCTTAAGACATGTGCTGATAGTGTGACTGCACGTTTGGTTAACATCTTTAATGACATAATTTATACTTCAGTATATCCCGAAATATTAAAAATCCATAAAATTGTACCAATACCTAAGGAAAAAATATCTACCTCCGTTGATAAATTTCGTCCATTATCAATATTGCCCATTATAGACAATGTTTTTGAACATATTTTGCATACACAACTCTTTACATATTTCCAAGATAACAATCTGTTAAATGATTTTCAATATGGTTTTACAAAAGGTTGTGGAACAGAGGAGGCAACAGTTATTGTGCAAAATTTCATATGTAAGTCGTTGGATGACGGGTGTAGGGGTGTAGCTGGAGTTTTTTATGATTTGTCAAAAGCGTTTGATCTAATTGATCATGATATCTTACTTCAGAAACTCAGATTTTATGGTGTGCATGAGAAAGAACTTTTTCTCTTAAAAAGCTGTTTGAAGAAGCGGCTACAATTTGTACAAATTCTTAATAGTTAAAGTACTTTGAAACCAGTGGAGCATAGAGTTCCCCAGGGAAGTATATTGGACCCCTTGTTATTTTCTCTGTATATAAATGACTTGAAAAGTATTAACTTATCAGGTAAAATGTTTGTATACAGGGTTGCCCATATTCGTCGGACCCATGTTTTTTAAAAAAAAATCAAAGAAAAAAATAAAAATTTGGCGGTTGGCAATCTTATTCATTTAATTTGTTCCAAGTAGATTTGTTTACATCAATTTTTGAATATGATATCTCTCAAATGGCCGCCTCTGGCGTTGATGGCGTATTGTGCCCTTTTTGCAGCATTTTCCATCGTTTTCGCCAACATTTCGGCCGGAATAGCGGCTACTTCTTCACGAATGTTGTCCTTGAGCTCTTCTACGGTCCTTGGCTTGTTAACGTAAACCTTTGACTTCAAATGTCCCCACAAGAAGAAGAAGTCAGCGGGCGTCAAATCGGGCAAACGCGGTGGCCAGTCCAAATCACCACTTTTCGACATCAAACGGCCCGGAAACAAATTCTTCAGAAAATTGATTGTTATGCGACTTGTGTGCGGTGGAGCGCCGTCTTGTTGAAACCAGAACTGCCTCATACGCTTTCGACGAATAATTGGCATCACAAAATTGGTCATCATGTCGCGATAACGCTCCTGGTTGATGGTAACAGCATGGCCATTTTCGTTTTGGAAGAAAAACGGCCCAATGGCCGTTTTCGCATTAACGCCGCACCAAACTGTGACTTTTTCGTCATGAAGAGGCAATTCTTGAATCTCCTGAGGATTTTCAGTGGCGTAAATACGGCAATTTTCCTTATTTACGGTCCCATTCAATGTGAAATGGGCTTCATCGGACATGATAATTTTGTTCCAAAATTGCTCGTCATCATCGGCCATTTCGATGACTCGTTGGGCCCATTCCAATCGACGAGGCTTGTCCGCAGGCAACAATCTTTGCGTCAATTGAATTTTGTACGGGAACAAATGCAAATCAACGCGAATAATCCGTTGTAAAGTGGACCGAGCCATGCCCAACTGCTGAGAACGGCGTTTTTGGGATGTTCTTGGGGACCTCTCAACACTGGCTCGTACGGCAGCGATATTCTCGGCCGATCGCCTTGGTCGACTTTTATTTGGCCGCTTTGGATTAGAAAGAGCCTCACCAGTCGAAAATTTTTGGTATAAACGCTTAATGGTGTTCTTAGAAGGCGCACTTCTCACATTTTTTAATATTTTAAAAGCACGTTGAGTTTTCACAATTGACTTCTTCTGTTGAATGTAAATTTCAACTATTTCAGAGCGCCCGCGTGGCGTGTATTGTTCCATGGTAAAAATCTGCTTGGACTGACGCTTCAAACGCGGTATGTCATTAAGCGATCTGACATCTCTGTCAAAAGTTATGGCGTTGCCAGATGGGTCCGTCGAATATGGGCAACCCTGTACTCTGATGATTGCAATTTTTTATCCATATAAATATGAAATGGCTGTGAAGCATTACATAGAACGAGGAGCAGGTCTATTAATAGAATATTTGCGTGTTAATAAACTTTTCCTTAATCCAAAAAAAAAAAAAAAAAACAAAATTGATAAGATTTAGGTCACATTGTCGGTTCAACGACAGCTTTAGTATATACGTAGATGGAGGAAAAATTCCAGAAGTTAATTCAGTTAAATATTTGGGATTATATTTTCAAAGTAATCTTTCTTGGACACTGCATGTAGAGTATCTGAAGTCTACAGTATCACCTGCCATAGGTTTATTGTATAAATTTAGAAAAAAATTTGATTTGAAGTTTCTAATATTTTAAGCTTTAGTTCAAAGTCATTATAACTATTTAGCCATTATGTATGGTTATAAAAAGAGTTCTGAATTAAAATCACTCCAGCGGCAACAGGATAAAGCACTAAAACTTGTAGCGAACTTGCCAATTTCATATTTTACACTTTCTCTGTATAGAGATGTTTTTCCAACAGTTTTGCCAGTATATGGTTGTTATAAATTAAAATTGCTAATATATGTTTTCAAATGCTTGCATTGTATTGGCCATCACACGATAAATTTTTCCCGAAATCTGTATATTTTTAATACGAGAAATAATGACGATTTGAGAGTATAAAACATTCTGGTAGTAGTCAGTACAATATTTGACCACAACAGTTAAAATCACTAGAAACACTTTCATTATTTAAATCGTCAATGAAAGGGTATTTATTGCAAAATGTCGAAGAGCTTCTGGTATGAAGTTTGAGTTAATATTGAAATACATGCCAAGAAATTTGATTTTTTATAAACGTGTTTGTTTTTGTATTAAAATTATTGTTATTATACAAACAATTTTAATGTAATTATTTTGCCAACTAGCCTCTATAATGTCATGTATGAATTTGTATGATCTAATAAATTAAACAAAAAAAAAAAAAAAAAAAAAATTCAACAGAAAATGGACAAATTCAACCAGGTAGTGAGTACAACATTTAGCTTATTGGAGAAATTCTTTAGTCTTAATTAAAAATTAATAGTTTATGAGGTGATTAGTTCACTGTAGTTGTGTTACCAAGCTTGACTCTTTTTTGGTAATTGTAGCATTTTTGGAAAACGCAAATAAGACAAAAATTCGAAAATCAATAGTTTCTTAATTTCTTTACGTAAAATTAACGTCGACATTTTACTTCAAAAATATAACTCCCAAAGGAAATAGCTAAAAATAGAAAAATTGCCAGAAATGGAATCTGTCTTACAGCAGATGGAAAAATGCAAGCAACCAATGTAAACGCTAGTTAGCTAAAACCAACATTTTAAATAGAATTTTGGCCAATTAGTATATGGAAAATAATTGCTAATGAATATTTGTGACTCTTATTAGCAGTTAACAATTGCTTTTTGAAAAAGCGTGTGTTTTTTTTTTACTTATTAGAATGTTTTTGAGATTTTTAAACATGCAAAGTGTGAAGAAATTTGTTGCTTAAGTGTTTTGTTTGTAACAAACTTGAATTTTGAAAAAATTGTGAAAGCAAAGCTATCAAAGGTGCAATTTTTATTGTATTTGTTGCTTTATAACTTGGGAAAAAATCGACACAAAGGTATGGTTCAAGGAATACTGATAAATATTTGTTCAAGCTGTTTTAAAAACCATTAACTTAAGCTTAAACTTGTATAAATAATTAATTACTATAACAAACAAGTGTTGAATTTCTACTTTAGTTTACATTTCCAGAACATTTGTATCTCCAATATTTTTTACCTGGCTATTTTTTTGTTGTCAGTTATTTTTCACTCTCTGTCTGAATTCGAAATAATAAAGATATGTTTTGTACAAATAAAAGATTGAGTTTCCATTAGATTATGGGAATTTGCTTCTAAAAGCAAAAAGTCTTCGTTAAAAATAGTTTTGAATTGTGATAAAAGAAACTTCCCATAGTCGGTGTGGGAATCTTCTAATAAATAATAATAAAGACGAGTTTTGTACAAATAAAAGATCATTAATTCATTTTGTAGAAAATCATGAGCATGAAAAGTGTAGGAAATTGTGTTGATTAGATTCTTGTTTTGGCAGATTTAAATTCCGTTTTTTTTTCTAAAATATTAAGATTTTAAAAATTTTAACTTAATGAAATAAATTTAAAAACTCTATGATAAACATCGCAACGTGTGCTGGAAGCAATAAATTAAACTAAATTAAAATATTCCATGAAATTCTAAGAGATTAACATTCAACAATTTTTAACTTACGATCGAATGATTAGGAAAAGTTTGTTGCTTAAGTCTTTTGATTGTTATTTGCATTTTCCGCTAATTTTTGTACTACTCTGTTTTTAATAGAAACTTTGTATAGTCTAGGCACAGGCCACATTATTACATAATTGTAATTTTAATTCTCAAAATCAAAATGTAGTTCCTTTTATCAAAAATGGCTAATAAATTATTTATTTTTCAGAAATGTTTTTCGCTTACCTCGATAAAGCGTAGTAATGCTAGATCAAATGACTCAATAAATGATGAAGACATTTTGTAATCTGTTCGAAATTAAAATGACATTAATTTTAGACATCGTAGTTATGAGAAACAAGGTTTACTTAACCCTTTTGTTTACAGCTTGTAAGATGAATTACATTTTATTTTACAATTGTGTTGCGATTTTAGAAATGAGCACATTAGAATATAACAAGTTTGGTGCTTAAGTCTTTTGTGTAAAGAATTTCGTGAATGTATTTTGAATATATTATTAATTTGTGAATGCTATGTAGTTATTTCTCAAATAGAAGTGAGTTCTTTGGAATTACCTATAATATTTTTGAACTGGGAAATATGGAAACGTAGGTAATGATAGATTTGACATGGAAATTCAAAATATTAACTAGAAAATGAACTTCTTCAAAATTTATTTTGTCACTCCCAAAATGGGCGTTATGTAGTGCGATGTACATCTGCATTTAACCAAATCCTTAAAATACTTTCGTAAATTGGTTGAGGTATGACTTCCCATTCCTTAGCAAATTTTCTCTTATGACTTCAGTTAACTCCAAACGCTTTCCTTAAAGTGTTAGGTTTAGTTCCGAAAATAAGAAAAACCCCGAAAACAAGAAAAGTCAATGAATTTTTCAAATAAAAAAAAACTCATGCATAAATATAGCCTCATGTGTTTTTGCACTATATAGGTAATTTGAAAAAATAATAAAATCTAAACATTTTCAGATAATGATTAATTCTTAACATCGAAATAATATCCCATATTAGTTATTTGTCTCTTCGGAAAGAATATTGAGTGAATCAAATCAATGTTAGCCGCAGAAAAGTGGCAGTATTTCCTTCATTTTTGCAGCATCATTTCAAAGGCTTCCATATAGAAAAGTTTCGTAGAAGTTGTTTGTGGTAACGTCCTATTTAGACAAAAATCGCAGAGCATTAAAAAGTAAGATTAACAAAAGCACCTGCTATTGATATTTTCAGTTATCACCGTCTGCTCACATGCTGAATAACTGATTATATTATAGTTCACCAATTTGGCAGCGTGACATTACTTATAGAAAAACCATCTACAAATAGAGAACCCATTGTGCCAATATTGTTAACGCTGCGTTTTCTTAAGACAAATTCTGGCTACTTTTTACACAGAATATGTACTCGTATGTGTAGTTTATTATGACAACATGACTGTCCCCTTAAAGTGGAAGAGTGGGTTTTTATAATATGTTTCTCATACTAATAAGAATATTTTGGCAATATGGAAATATATGGCAATATGGAAATGAAGAGGAATATGTTATTGATTTAGACTTTTATTTGAGTGTATGTATAGATAATCGGTAGACTAAAAATGAAATGAGTAAGATTGACCATGAAGAAACTTTAGAGTTGTTCAAAAGTTTGTCTCTTAAGTCTTTTGTTTATAATTTGTAACGTGAATTGTAGCCATTTTATTTTTAATAGGCGTGACGTTAGTATTTCATATTTAGTAGAATTTTTTGCAAAAAAATTTGGATATATAATCAAATATGTGTTTGTTTTTTTTTTATTTTCGCAACTAAATTCCCGCTGTTTGCCAATAGATGGCGCCCGCTGTAAGTGCTAATTGATTCTGTCATATCGTAAACGACATGAGCAAAGTTTAGTCCTGTGATAAACATACCGCCTCGACACAATAGTGGTTTTCTTTTAACGTGTTATACTTTTGGTTGTGTGAATATGTATGATTTTGTGACAAATAATCGTCATATTCGGAAAGTATTGATTTTCCTTTTTCAATCAAAGAAAACGGCGGCTGAAGCTCATCCAGAGCTTTAAAACGTTTACGGAGTTGCTACTTTAAGTGAAAAAATGTTTCGAGATTCGTTTCGTCGCTTTGAAGATGGTGATTTTAATGTTGATGACCGTTCACGTGAAGAAAGATAAAAAACGCTTCAAAGACACTGAATTGACGGCATTATTTGACGGCGATGCGTGTCAAACGCAGGTAGAGCATGCTTCAGTATTAGGAGTTACCCACCAAGTCATTTGCTACCAATTGCTTGAGCTGGGAATGATTCAAAAGCAAGGAACTTGGGTTTCTTATGAGTTGAAGCAAAGGACGTTGAACGTCGCCTGCGAACAAAAAAGAAAGGGTTTCTTCATCGTATTGTAACGGGTGATGAAAAATGGATTCATTACAATTCAATTGAAAATTCAATTCAAAAAAAATAATGCCATAGGTCATGTCATGTTTCTCGGTCATGTTTCTACTTCGTCGCTTGGGCCCAAAATTCACGCTGCGAAGGTTATGCTCTGTATTTGATGGGATCAGGCCGTTGTTATTTATTACGAGCCGTTGTGAGCCGTTGTTGCAAAACCATCATTGGGATAGGTATCGACTTCAATTAATGCAATTGAGCCGAACTCTGAGCGAGAAAAGCCCACAATACGCGGAGAGGCATGAAAAAGCGATTTTTTAGTATAATAACGCTCGGCAGCAGGTAGCAAAGCCCGTTAAAACCTACCTGGAAACGCTGAAATGGAAAGTCTTACCCCATCCGTCATATTCTTCATATCCAATCCAATCGTCCAATTATCATTTGTTCCGTTCGATGGCACACGGTCTGGTCGACCAGCAGTTCCATTCATATGACGACATCATGGAATCGATAGATTCAGATGAATATGACTAACTGTTTAAACTGCTGGCCAATCTGTCTGATATTATGACATAGAAACAAAAATGCCCCTGCCTCTGTTACAACTATAAGAAAGAGCTGGCGAATGAATGATGTTGAGTCTTAGACCGAAAGTAGATGCTCTTTTCTTTAAAGCAGTAACACTCAATCAAAAGCAGTTTTTAGTAATCCTTTTGTCTCCAATCGATCATTTCTGCTAACATATATTAAAGCAGACAAAATTTTTTTCATTTGTTTTATAAGAATATCTTATTATCCTAATATATATTATTGCACAAAACAATTCACAATATCTTTAAGGGATTATGGTGACAAATAATTTATTGTTTAGCTGTTTAAGCTTGTTCTACACAGCATATGATAAATTATTAGTAAATAGAGCATCATAAAACCCCATACTACAAGTTGTTGTCATACAACAACAATTTGTAAAATACCAATAAATCTATTATAACTGATAACTAATCTGAGGTTATGTAAGAACATCAAAAGCTAATGAGTTAAACAAAACTATTTAAAAGATTACAAATATCTAATTATAAATGGAACTCATCATGTTCTGTTTTTATAATTAGTAGTCATTTTTTACATAAATGTTTGTCTCACCGCCTGTTGTTAACAAATGTCGTAAAGCCAACAAAAAGAATATAAAAAATCCGGAAATCGTATTATGTTTAAGAACAAGGGTTGTAAACTAATTAATGACATAATCATATATGTGTGGTAAAGTGCTTAATATATACTATTTAAAACCTAACCATTAACACTTGAAACAACTTTTGTTACAACAAACCATAATTAATTTAAATACGGGAAGTAGGCTCCCTTTGAACGAAATAATTTGGACTTGAATACGTTGAATTTCATTTGTATTTAAATTACTTTTCATATATTTTCATAATATTTTGTATTCCCTTAAACTTGCACAAACTATAGTTTTTCTTTTTTTTTTGTCAAAAGCTAATTCCTTTTAACTGTCCTATTAAGGTACTCTACCCACTCCTAACAAAGTAAATGATTACTTCATGAAATTGGACTCTCTAAACCTGATAAATTACTTTTGTGTAAAGATGTTTTCTTTGTTTTGTAATGTCAACGTATTAGGGAGGGCTTAGAATGACAAATTAGGCCTACGGCATTTTAGTTGCATATAAAGGGTGTCCCTACAAGAACGCAAGATTTAAATTGAATTGAATTGTTTCTCTGGCTGTATGACATGTGGAGCCGTCTTGTTGAAACCTCAAGCCCTCCACATTCATTTCTTCAATTCTAGGCACGAAAAAACTGGTTATCATTTCACGATACCGAACACCATTGACTGTTTGCGCTTGACATGCCTCATTTTCATAAAAAAAAGGTTCAATGATTCCTCTAGTCCAAAATCCACACCACACAGTGACACGTTGAGGATGCATTTGCTTCTCGTGAATCACTCGAGGATTTTCCTCACCTCAAATGCGACAATTCTGCCTATTAACGAAGCCATAAAGATGGAAATAGGTCTCGTCACTGAAAATGATTTTATCGGCAAAATCAGAATTTTCTTGTTGTCTCTCCAATACCCAATTAACGAAATCCCTTCGCTGTTCAGGGCCAGCTGGATTCAGTTCCTGAGTGTATTGAACTTTGTATGCATGAAGATGCAAATCTTTCGTCAAAATTCGCTGCGTAGTGGATTTGGAGACACCAATTTGCTGAGCTCGGTGTCGAATTGAGGTTGATGGAGTTTGAACGACATCATCACGTACAGCTGCGACATTTTCGGTCGATCGACCTGGTCGAAGGAGCGTTGTTGTCTTTACATTACTAACAGACCCAGTTTTGGCAAATTTATCCATTAATAATCTTTAATCTCTTTACATTTGACTCTTTTGGGGTCATTATTGTGAGCCCAAATTGATCGCAATTTGCGAACTGTAGCCGCAAAACTTTCACCATTTTGGTAAAACAATTTCACAATGAGAATGCGTTGTTCATTCATGTAGCGCCCCATTTTTCTAACCTCGTATCTTCTACTAGCAAAGAATAACAATTGTTCAAATGTCAAACAATGACACTTCGAATGGCGCCAAATTTAAATCTTGCATTCTTGTTGGGACACCCTTTAGTTCGAGTTGAAAGAATTTACCCGTGTTTTGGGGGCGAATTGCATTCAATTCAAATGGTTATGAGTATAAACGTTAACATTAATTTGGAGCCTGAGACAATGTTGTGAAAAAACTGATTTATTTCATCAACAGAGTCTACTTTATTTCATAGATTTCAATCAATTTTAAGACAATGATTACATTAGTGAGAGCTCTTAAGTTTTGAATATTGCTTTGTCTTAATGTATATTCGTTTTTTGCCGCCTGGCTTAAGGGATTGTATCTTTAATATATCTGTGGTCACAACTCGTAACAGCCTAACTCGAGTTAGGACACAATTGAGTTATTAGCACCATCGTATTCA
>JAHXMU010000439.1:190221-239719 GCA_019455685.1 Philornis downsi
ACAGCCTTGCCAGACCGTCGGTTTTGAAATCACTAAATCGACATTTATATTTTATGAAATTTCAAATATTTTCTCTTATGCTGTGGTGAAAATTCAATAAAAATGTTTCTTGCTAAATGAATTACAATCTTTAACATCTTTGCCATTTTTTAAGTTCAAGTTCGTCAACGCCGACCGTAGGGAGCCGGCTAAAGTCAAAATAATATCTTTGAGTGATAGATAAATTTGTTAACAAAATTGCGAGAAAAAAAATGAAAGATGATTACACCTTTTTGGATAAATTTTGAATTTTTTAAAACCAGTTTCACAAAATGTGAGCTTGAAAATACTTCACAAGTAAACAGAGATAATAGAATTATATTTTTTGATGTTTTTGGCAAAATTGAAATATTCAGTTTATTGAGCACAATAAAATTATTGAATTATGGTACCAATTTGACACTTTATTGCACAATTAAGTGCAATTTTTTTCTGTTGTCTGTGCGAATGTTTAAAAAATATTTTAAAGGTATATACATCGTTTGTAATCTAAGGTTCTTGAATTGTTCTAAGGCTGCCTTATTTCACAATTTTGGTAAAAATGTATGTATAAAGCTGGGATTGTCACTCAAAATGAAATCAAACTCGAAAATAATTTTGATTTCTTTCAGTTTTTGCCATGAAAATCGAAATTGTATAATTTTGATTATACAATTTTGATTTTTGTTTATACATGCAAAGAAAAATTAAAAACACTTTTGATTCCAAATCAATTTATTGAACATTTTCCCATTTCATTCGAAGTAGTTTTAATGTAAAATTCAAGCAAAGTTTTTAATTAAAATTTAAATTTAAATTTTCTGAGAGGCTGATATAGCAAATTTAAAATTTCAATTATTTATAGCTCCTTTACTTTCCCAATTTAATGCCGGGCCATTTTATTTGCCACAAACTTGATCCATATTAGGTTACTATTATGATTTAGAATTAAAAACAAAATTGCATAAATCTATTATTGAGTCTAAAAAAATTCATAATGGTTTCATGGAGGAAAAAAATCAGTGTAGGTTTCTAATTCCATTTATAAATTGATTCAATTTCAAAGTTACCAACATCCAAGAAACTCCATTGCTGTTTGCAAAAAGGTTTGCTTATACATATGCATGATCTATACGATCAAATTTTTATATTCGCTACTAGAAAATTTTGTCAAATTTCGAAGTTAAACTGTCTACAACAAATTCTACTGCATCCCATGAATGGAATACGAGAGATCTTTCCAGTTTCAATGAGTTTACCCGCATAAAAACAAAATTGCATTAAACTATACTTTTGAATCCAAAAAAATGCATTATGTTTTCATAGAGAAAAGGAATCAGTGTAGGTTTCTAATTCCATTTATAAATTGATTCAATTTCATTGTTAACAACATCCAAGAAAGTCCATTGCTATACATATGCATGATCCATAAGATCAAATTTGTATACTCGCCACTATAGAATTTTGTCAAATTTCAAAGTAAAGCTGCCTAGTGCAAATTTCACTGCATTCCATGAGTAAAATACGGGTAAGCTTTGCAGTTTTAGAGAGTTTACACGCACTCAACTTTTTGAATTATTGAACAGGATATAGCTATTATTCCAGATATAACAAAATTGATATGAAGGGTGTCCCAACAAGAACGCAAGATTTAAATGATTGATGCAGCAATTGAATTGTTTCTCTGGCTGTATGACATGTGGCGCCGTCTTGTTGAAACCTCAAGCCCTCCACATTCATTTCTTCAATTCTAGGCACGAAAAAACTGGTTATCATTTCACGATACCGAACACCATTGATTGTTTGAGCTTGACATACCTTATTTTTATAACAAAAAAGGTCCAATGATTCCTCCAGCCTAAAATCCACACCACACAGTGACACGTTGAGGATGCATTCGCTCCTCGCGAATCACTCGAGGATTTTCCCCACCCCAAATGCGACAATTCTGTCTATTAACGAAGCCATCAAGATGGAAATGGGCTTCGTCACTGAAGATGATTTTATCGGCAAAATCAGTACTTTCATGTTGTCTCTCTAATACGCAATTAACGAGCTCCCTTCGATCGACCTGGTCGAAGGTGCATTGTTGTCTTTACATCACTAATAGATCCAGTTTTGGCAAATTTATCCATTAATCTCTTTACAGTTGACTCTTTTGGAGCATTATTGTGACCCCAAATTGATCGCGATTGAATTTACGAACTGTAGCCGCAAAACTTTCACCATTTTGGTAAAACAATTTCACAATGAGAATGCGTTGTTCATTCGTGTAGCGCTCCATTTTTACTAACCTCGTACCTTCTACTAGCAAACAATAACAATTGTTCAAATGTCAAACAATGACACTTAGAATGGCGCCAAATTTAAATCTTGCGTTCTTGTTGCGACACCCTTTATAAGATAATAACAAGATTATCGCCGCTCAAAAAAATATTCGATTACAATTATAAGCTAGATAGTCGCTTATTCTAAACGTCATATCTCGGCTGATCAGCTGTTTGTAATATTGAAGCAAAGTTTTTAAATGGCTGAGAGGCTGATATAACATTTTTAAAAGATAAATTATTTATAGCTCTTTTAGCTTTCCCAATTTAATGCCAGGCTATTTTCTTTGCTAAAAAACTGAACTACATTAGTTTACTATTCTGATTTAGAAAAAACGATACATATTCTATAAAATTATATTTTATATTTTATTAATATATTTTTTATGTGTTAACTCAAGCGTACCTTTCAACAGTCCCCCGGAATCCTGCGCTTTAGTTGACGTAGATTTTTGCGATTAAAGATAGATTTTTATAAATCTTAGATGATTATTTCTAATTGTTGCCAATGGAATGACACTCTCAATATAATTCCCTCCTTCCTGTCGTGTAGGGCAATATAAAAAGTCTTTAAAAAAGATCGTCCTTAATATTGAAATTGGAAACGGAATTCTTGTCGTGTATTTTCAAAACCCTAGAATCGGACTCGTTCAATTTTGGTCCAGCTCCATGGATCTGATTAGAAAGGGTATTTCAGTGAAGCCCCTTATTATGGATGGACATAGTGTAGAACTATGCCAAGATTTTAGAAAGGTTATAAAGTAGCCTGACTTTCTTTCGTCTTGAAAAGTTATGAAACATATTAGGTTCAAAAATATTTATTGTTCTAAATGATTCTTTCTAGGTGTTATATTTTTTTGTTCTATCAAATGATACCCAATAGACGTTTGTATCGTAACTACCTTGAGTCCAGCGGCCCAACTCCTTACCTAGAATATCACATAGCGCTGTTGGCTTTAGCGCTCTTTTGATAGGATAATAAATCACAAATCACAAATCTTTCGATGCAGTCACATCATTTTTTTTTAATGCGTTACAAAACATGACCTTTTTCTGTGAAAATCCTTAGCCTAGAGCAAGTACAGAGTTTTAATTTTACGAGTATACTTTTTCACACTTTTATGTATGTCATGAATGGCAGAGCGCCTGACATTCAGTAAATTCATGGCTCAATTTCATACTTATAGGTTATTAAAGGCATAATACAATTTTATGTTATTACCGCATTACACAGTTCAGAATGCGTCATTGTTTGTCACCATTTTGAATACATTTTTCAATACAATGTAAATGTGAATAAATTCAATAAGTTCTGAGTGACAACAACATTAAAAATATCAAAAAATATCTCAAATATTCATACAGAAATTTACCGCGTCCACAACATCCAAGAAACTATGTCGATTTGTATCCAGTTTTCAATTAAATAATTTCTTCTTAAAACAAGAATTTATGATGTACACTTATTATTCGTAATGATGAGCATATAAGCATCCAAATCTTATATAATTCTCTCATATTTTAAACTTTCTGACACACCTTTTGTCATCGCACCTCGATAATTTTGGCATTAAATAATTTTGTTGGTCTCCATAAAGCCATAAACTGTTGATTTCTGTTTGCGTTCAATATACGTCTACAACTTGTTATAACCACACAGACGTTATGGGAGATAATAAAATTCATTTATTATACTTTCGTCATTGTATATTTGCCATTGCAATAATGGATATGACTGACTGGTCGACCCGTCGATCACCACATGTGAGGAGGAGAACAAAAACAACATACGAGTATGAATAAAATCACAATGTTAAAACACCTCAGAGCGTTTAAAATTAACAGATAGATAAGTGTGAGTACAAAATGCAAAGTACGAAAGACATCTTTGTTAAAGACAAGAAGAAAAAACAAAAAAAAACCTGTTAAGTCAGATTTGTAAAAAAAGATATCCAGTGAAAATAATGCATGCTCAGTTTAAATGTAAATGGTTATAGGACAAAAGGTCTAAGATCTTCACAGCTAGCGAAAACTGTGAGTTTTCTTAACAGAAATATTAAGATAATTCGCAAAATTCGGAATCCTCTCACCAAACCTTTCACTTTGCTGAGGCTAAAACAAATTATATTTCATTTCCTTGGGTTACTTCAATACGTCATGCATCTTTCCACAAATTACAAATGTTTTATTTCTCTTTGCAGTGGATGTTAGCACTCCATTTCGTTTCGTTTCTACCAATTGTTATTAACAAGGTCAAAACTGTGTACAACAGATCTTGAGGAAGCATCGCTGGTTAGTTGGTTCGCTTGAATGGGTTGCATGACTGAATGAAAGAATGTTTAATCTCGCAGAGATTGGCAGCAGACGGGCTACAGAATATTTCAGCACCTCAATAAATATTGTTAACACTATTGGCAGTTGGCAGTTAGTGTTATTTGGTGTTGTTGCATTTGCTGTCTTCTTTTTTTGTTCCTTTTTTGTGTTGCAATATTAGCTGATGATGCATTTTTATTGATAAGCGTCAGGCAACGGCTGTTTGTTTCCCAACAAATATTGTCTAATTAATAATGATTGGCGATATTGTCGAGATGATGACATGAATGACTTTACGATACATTTTCGTTTTGTTCTTTCAGGAATTCGTTAGAAATTCTATAGAAACTACACTGAAGTAGAGCACAGATTTCATCATTAGTTTATTATAATTGGATATTGGTTTTCTGTGCTTCGTTATTTTTTCTTTTTCTCATTATAACTTAGCAAGGCAATCGTTTAACAGCGAGAAAAAACAGTATATTAAATATAAAATTTCATATCTGCGAAAGAAAGATTTCCGACAAATTCATGCCATGAACATTTTAAACAAAAATGTAATCACAATTTGTGTGTTAGATTTCAATGGTTACAATTGCAAAATACAAATCAAAACAACACAATATGTTGTTGCACACAAGTGTAAGGTATGTGTCTTAAGTCTTTCGTTTGAGGCGGGTGTTGAACAATTCGAAGCTTTCATTTGTTATTCAATACGCGTACTTTGTCTGTTCCATATAATTTTCTTACGATTTGAGCGATTTTCTGTTTTAATATTTTTTATAGCATCTCATAATTTACGCCATTTGGTAACCATTTCAAATTTGAAGCATTTTTATTATAAATCATAAGCAACATTTGGTTGCTTTAAGATGCACGCCTGTAGAAGCGGTTATATTTGCATTACAAACAATTTAAAGACAACTTTCAATGCCAAATTGCAAGTTTTTCATTTAATTTGTTGAATACTTATAATTAACTTACAAAGAATAATTTTACCGATTTTAATAATCATAAAATCAAAATATCCATTTATGCAATTATGCCCAATATTTAAGTTACGTTTGTTGATGAGTGCTAATTTAATAGTTGTGGAGAAGGGCAATTCAATCTATATAAATGATAGCTTGATAATACCTTACTACGCTTTGATATGTTAATCATTGGACATCATTGGACTTAATTGATCTGGATGCGATTAAAAGTGTTAAATTACAATTTTAAATATAACCGTTTAAATGCAGTGAATTCATTAAACTTGATGACAGTTTGAATAATATGATTATGCCAAAGTTTTACTTTTATAAATGTTAATACAATTTTTAATTTTGTATTAACAAAGCCACTATTTTAAATATAACCGTTTAAAAGTGTCGAATTCATTGAAGTTGATGACAGTTCGAATAATATGATTATGCCAAAGTTTTTCTTTTATAAGTGTTAATACAATTTTTGATCTCGTATTAACAAAGCTAATTTTATCTATTGAATATTGGCTGAATTATTTGGTAACATAAAAGCCAATACCCTGTAATCTTCTTCTTATATGGCGACTAGAACCGACCTATCTTATCTATTACACGCTGCCCGTAGAAAATAGTTCCAAACGTTTCGATCTTCTGGCCTTCACCTCCAATTCGTCACACCAAGTTTCGGTAGTACTTCAAAAGCTTGATCTTTCCAACAGAGTTTTGATTGCCCCCTACTGCGGCGTCCATCGAGTTCGTTGTCGAAATCTTTCTGTGCCAAAGCATTTGGCTCCATCCGCACAACATAACCCAGCCCACGCAAACGCTGTATATTAATGTGAAAACCTTGTAATAGCTTATGAAAAAATTGCAATACCGTCCATATGCTGTGTATATTTTATATTTAATCAAGACTCCTTAAACCAGGCCTTTCAACGGTTCCCTAATTACTTCTAAACTTGTAGCATTATCCTTCACTCACTTGAAATGATCCATCTGATGTAATGGCTGCATTTTGGAGTAACCAATAATTCAGAGATTTTTTCAAAGAAAATTTTTCTACAAAATGTATTGGCCCCTATACGTTAACGAAGAGAATTGGCACTATGTAAAGCAAAAATTTTGTACTGACTTCAATGTAGTCAATCCTGTCAAACGTTGATTGCTTAATGTTCTATTAATGGGTGAAAATGGCAAACCCGATGGATGCCATAATCATGGTTTTGTAGCGTTCTTTATTGACAGCAACAGCACTTTCAGAAAATACAGTTCACTTACATATCCAGACCATATTCCACAATAAACTTTTAATTTTTTGGGATAGACAAACGTATTTCATAGATTGCATGTGAGGTTTCTTTACTCCAAAAGTAATAATTTTGATTACTTCCTTATACGTAGAAATTAGTTTCTTCAGTAAATCAATAGTGCTTCCCCTGATATTGAACCAAAAAAAAAAATTGTTCACTTCGTGTTACAATTCATAAACCACCTATAAAGAAAATAGGAACTCACTTCGATTCAGTTTCTTTATTAAAACGTAATATTTTTTCTTTATTAAAACGATATTTTGATTCAAAGACTCGAGACTGAACTATATTTTTATATGAATTCCTTTCCTAATCTGAATCAGAACTGAAATCTGATGTAGCTTTGGTTTCTTGGCAAGGAAAAGGTCCGATGCCATGCTGAGCAAGCTAAAACTGGTTCAATTATTCAGTTCATCAGTAAATCAATAGTGTTTCCCCTGATATTGAACCAAAAAAATTTTCACTTCGTGTTGCGATTTATTACTCTTCTGTAAAACAACTAGAAACTCACTTCGATTCGGTTTCTCCATCAAAACACAATAATTTCGATATTGTAATTCATAGACTCAAGACTGAAATATATTTTAATATGAATTCTTTTCTAAATCTGAATGAGAACTGAAATCTGATGTAGCTTTGGTTTCTTGGCAAGGAAAAGTTCTAGTGCCGTATTGGACAAACTAAAAATGGTTCAACTATATATTTTCCGAACAGTAGATATCTGGACCTCGGAAACTTTCCCCTTTTATTTTTTGTTTGTTTGTTGAATTAAAATTTTCCGCTTTTTCGTAATAAAACGATTAATAAATTAAATTGAACTCAAAGTTGTATGTAAAACTGTTTAGGAATTTGTATAAAAATTATTTATAGTTTTGATTCTAATGAGTAAAATAGAATCAAAATTGCAGATAGTTTTAAGTCCATTACCAGACTCTAAAAGAAATCAAAGCCATTTTCCAGTTTGATTTTTTTTTTTTCAATCAGGATTATTAATTTTTAGGGGATAAGAGCGTACCACCATCCTATAAAAATTCATAAATTTGTAAAGTTTGGGGCAAAATGTTCCATCAAGTAAACTTAGACATTACCGTTTTCATTGAATTATGTAATTTACCTTTTGTTTCGATACTTAAATAACTATTTTCTACACATCTCTTTATTTACAGGTAAGTTTTCTCAAATTTTCTTGGAATGGTATGAAAATCTCAAATACTGAATAAAGGACACTACAGGTACATAGTTGTAAAAACATTCCTCAATTAATATCCATTAAGAAAGTATTTGTTATGAATGTTACATTAGAAATATTAGCACATTGAAAATCAATAGCAAATTCCTCAACCAAATCGATTTAAATAACGAAAGATTTAGAATTATCAATATTAATGCCAATTATGGCTCTTGACTCTTGACTTAAACCTCTTTCTAAAATTCTCAAGACAAACAGTAACTAAGCTTTTACATATCTAAGTAGTGTGATATTGGATACAATAATATTCAATATACGAGTGCGGTCCCAACACTAGCCGACCTAACAAAAAAGAAACAAAAATGTTGGGAAAAATTTTCTTTAATTTTCAACATAATCTCCTTTTAGCTCGATACACTTTTCCCATCGATATTCAACAGCTTTTCTACTCTGTTTATGGTAAGAACTATGAAACTCCTTAAAATAACCATCAACTGCAAACTCCACCTCTTCATTGCTAGCAAATCTCTTACCACCGAGCCATTTTTTTCAAGTTTGGAATTAGAAAATACACCGAGGGAGCTAAATCTGACGAATAAGGTACGTGATGAAACAATTCAAACTTTAATTCTTTCATTTTGGCCATTGCAATGGTGGATGTGTGACCTGGAGCATTGTCTTGATGAAACATTACTTTTGTCTTTGCCAAATGCGGCCTTTTTTCCATAATTTAATCACCTAAATGTGGCAATAAATTAGCATATATTCTGAAGATAATCAATAAAAGTAATCCCATGAGACTCCCAAAAAAAAACACACGCCATGACCTTGCCTACAGATGGGACCGTCTTCGCCTTCTTTGTCTCACAATTCTCCTATTTCAGTTCACTGTTTTGGCTGTTTCATTGTCTCAAGTGTCAAGTGGTTGACCCATGTCTCATCTGTGGTTATAAATCGATGCAAAAATGATTTGTATATTTCTAGTCGAGCGTGAAAACTGAAACAATCCATATAGTGAAACAGGCACTCCACTTTTGACAACCTTATAAAAAGTCATTAAATTACAAAATTATTAAAAGAGCAACCTAACACTCTTTTCACATATACGGAGATGTGTTCACGCCTATGTACACTGAAAATGAATCTTGCAACTGCATTTATTGTCAATTTCAATTTCGAAACATTCAGTGATGTTGTTCCCGATACCACTTCTAGCCCATAAATAATTTGAGGCATTAGAAGCGCCTAAGCCAGTCTATATTTGACCTTAATCGTCAGATAAATATCAGTTGAGTAGAGGCTACGAAATACTTCATATACTTTGGAGCGCACAGAGTCAATATGAGTTTTAAAATTCATCCTATTGTCGATCACAATTCCTAAGCATTTAAAACTATCAACAAACTCAATTCTCCTGCGCCCCAAATATATATATATATATATATATATATATATATATATATATTAGAATTTGGTTTTAAATATTTTTATCAAAACGCAAAGAAGAAATTATAACTAGTACAGAAGGTAGAAAAGGATTATTTTTTGTGAGCGAAGGCATATCATATTAAAAGACTAATTTTATAAAATATATTTATACCTTGATCTATTCATGATCAAACATATTATTTGTTTAATATTCTCTAAGTGAACGCTATCAGAAACGAAAATATCGGCTACAATTGTGTAGATAAACTATAATATATTTTGTTTTTTGTTTGTTTAATGTTAATACTTGTTATGGTAGTATTACATGAATGGTTTTAGTTGCCTATTAGCCTCTACAATGCCAATCTGGCGCTGAGGCAATATTAGGAAACACTTTAGTTATTTTATTAAATTGTAATAAATAATTTATTTGCAAAGGAAAAGGAAAAAAAACTGACATCAAATTTTGAGAAACATTTTGCTCTAAAATTGTTTGAAAAATTTCCAAAATTTTTCTTTTCTATTTTCTTACCATATATGTTGTTACTCATTTCATTTTCACGTTCATTTTCTGAATTTCATTAAATTTTTTTTATTTTGCAATAGTTTATATATTGGCATCTCAAGTACAGCAACCAATTCAACCAATAAAAATTTGGAATTTTTTAAGGTTGTTTAGGTGTTACCCACTGTCACTACTATACAAAAAAGAAAATAAATAAATAAATAATAATAATAATAATATTCATAAAACAAAATTCTTTAATGGCGCTCAATTGATGTGCTTTCCACAAAAGAATATCAAACATACGTGATGTGATGAATTTACCTCTACTCGTATATCAAGTAGCTGTCTTAAGTCTTTTGTTCGAGATACGAATACATCTCTTTGCCGGTGATTGATATTACCTTATTTGTAAAAAAAGCCTATTAAGTCTGTTGTGATCGGTAAAACCAGCATAATAATCTTGACCGATATTTTTTTTTCTTGGTTTTTTTTTTTTTTTTGTTTTTTTGATACTTTAATTACTCTTGGCTACAAACAAACTACAAAGGCCATTTGCTAATTATTCCACATACAATTATTTGATTATCCTAAGAAATTGCACAATGTTGTGGTGTTGTTGTGTTGTTGCAAATCGTTTTCTGTTTTTAATTTTTAACAGTATTAAATGGCCAAGAAACAATATGTGTCACTTTGACGGCACCTTTATTTAATGGAATATATCATTGAGACACAAATAAATGGAAAAAATTAAAACACCTATGCAAAAGTTACCATAAAATTAAATAGATTATTATCTCAAGGCCACACTGAATAAATAGTGATATTTTACCATCACTTTAATTCAAATAAATGTATGCATTTTGTATATAAATACAAATACGGGAAAGATTAACAGCAATGACAAAGCGATAACACATCTAATGATCTGCGTCAAAGAAAACTTTAAACAAATGGAAAGCGAACAGCTAACAGTCGTTAAGTGCCAAATATTAATAGATATTCCAAAAGCGTAGTAGTTTCCTTGTCTCTTCAAAATTCTTTATGTTGAGAATACAATTTGTTTTTCCACTTCCTTTGAATTAGCATTAACACTCGATGAGAATTTTGATTTGCCATTAAAATTGTTACGCATCATGAAAACTGGCAATAGTAAATGCCAAAAAAAAATCTCAACACCAAAACTGCGACCGTATGAATGTATTTGGTTTAGTAATCGCACTGGAGTTATTTTGTGTTCATAACGCTCAATCGTAATTTATAATTATATATTATTTCATTTGTTATGCGGTCATTTGACTTCAGCTTAATAGGCATTTTTCATAGTTACCGCAGATTTGAAGTGTGATTTTTAATGAAAATTTTAAAATCAGTCTTGGTCTGTCTCAATGTGCGAGAGGATCACAGAGGATCGTAAGTGCTGATAATTAAAATGTTGTAATTTTAAATAAAATTTCGTACTCTGAAGATAAATTCAGCAAGTGTAAAGGTCCACTTACAATTGTTTTTTGACATCTTAATTTCTATTATTAAAATTTAAAATTTTTTGCCATTTTTGGTAACGTCTGTAGGAGTTGGAATGTTGTTGTGTAGTTAATATTTTATTTTATATATTTATACATATTTTTTCTGTCATTTCTGACATTGGATCGTTTCATTATTCAAGTGAATTTATGAGTTCCTCTCTTCCCCAGTAACCAAACTTTGTCATAAAAGCGAAATTTCATTTATTTATTAATGTCTAGTCATCATTATTATCATTATTATATTATTATTATCATCATTATTATGTATTTGTTAAATAATGGATTGTTTAAACAATTTTGGGAATTTTTACAAAATATTTCAGCACGAATGCAAAAGACCAAAACAATTTTGAATTGTCTAAATGATTTCACCAAATAACTAATGTTAGCTTTTAATATTCAAATAATATTTTACACTGAAAATTTATGAAAAAATTTTAAACTTAAGGCTACGTAAAGATATTTAACATCGTCTATAAAACATTTGAAGCTCTTAATTTTAACTGATATTGGCTCAAACTACTTCCGTATGGCACACAAGTTCTTCCGCTTTGTTCACAGTTTAAGCAAGTTTTGCTAAAAGAATTAACAAATTTTTTAACTTTTGCACCATGCTAATAGCTTTTTACAGATAACAGTTAGATTAGATTATGAAATACACTCATTTTAGACAGATTTCTATGATTTGCATAGTAAATTTTGTGCTACATTTTGATAGGTAAAATATGCAAATTCCTTACTCAGAGAATAGATGAGCTTTCAAACCTCTGGTTATTTAAAAAATATCAAAAATGTTTTAAGGCGGGATACCACAACAGATGCTTTTTGTCATTTTTTTTTGGACGGTTGCAATCCTTTATCTTCACAGTGTAACGAATTCAGTCTAAGTTTGTGAAAAAATTGTGCATTTTTAAACATCAGTGTCTTGTTATATGGCACAGAATCCTGGCTTATAACGCAAGCAGATGAATCAGTACTGGCAGTTTTCGAGAGGAAAATTTTCCGGAAAATATATGGGCCCATCATCCTGAACGGAAAGTATCGGCATCGCATGAACAATGAGCTGTATGAGTTACATGCCGACATCGACGTGGTCAAATGCATTAATATACAGCGATTACGTTGACTGGCTCATGTTGTGCGGATGGCACGGAAAATTTTCGACAACGAACTCGGTGGACGGCACAGAAGATGGCGACCAATACTCCGTTGGGAGGACCAGGTTTTTGAAATACTAACGGAACTTGGTGTGACGAATTAAGGGCGAAGCGCAGAAGGTCGAACCGTTTGGGATTATTTTCTACAGGGGCGTATAATTGGAATCTTTGAAGAACAAAAATTAAAGTCAGTATTTTTCAAAAAGTAAGAAATTAATCAAAAAACGTTGGACAAAATAATAAGTATATTTAGTTAAAATATTCAAAAAAAAAAAAAAATGAAAAATCAAGTTTTTTCTGCTAAATTGGCTGAGTTTCGTTAAAAGTCGATATATCCACCTTTATTTTCAACTATTTTATTGACTCTTTTTGACATGCTGGCAATAAGCTTCCTGCAGGTTTGTACTATTATTTCATACCAAGTTTTTAAACAAAATTCCATAACTGATCCTTATTTCTAAGAACCTTTTTTCCAATTCTTTGTTTCTCTCTCCCCAAAGATTTTCGATTGGATTTAAGTCCGAAGATTGACTTGGCCAGTCAGGAAGGGCAACATTATTATCTTGGAGACAATCCTTTACCAACTTAGAAGCATGCTTCAGATCGTTATCTTGCTGGAATGTCCATCTAAGAGGCGTACTTTCCACAGTATAGTTCAACATCATATTTTCCAAGATATCTTTGTAGTGGAATCTGGTCATAGTGCCGGTAATTTGATGTATCGGACCGACACCATACCACAAGAAACAACCCCAGACCATAATATTGCCGCCCCCGTACTTGAGCATCTTTTTTGTAAAGCAAACATGGAATTACTTACCCTCTTAGGGTGTCGAAGATTCCGGGCACAATCGTTTCCAAATACATTAATTTTTGTTTCATCGCTCCACAAAATGTTTCGCCATTTTTTTTTTTTCATCATCTCCTCCGAACCAATTGAAATGACTTCTTGCAGACGCCAATTCAGCCTTTACATTTTTTTGTCTAAGCAAAGGAATTCTTCTGGCTATCCGTCCTTGTAAATGCGCTTCTTGTAGTGTGCGACGAACCGTTCGCGATTAAATTACATTTTCAATTTCTGCTGAAATCGTTCTTGAAGACACCATTGGGTCCTTCTTCGCAGGTGTTACAATACGGATATCTGTTATTATTGCAGTTTTTTTAGGTCTTCCGCAAGCTTCGACAGACTTTTTAGGCTTTAAAGCATTTTGTAAAAAAAAATAGCGAACGATTCATAGTTTCTGCTATAGAACGAAGACTTTGGCCACTTTCTCTTAGTCTCGAAACAATTTTTCTCTCCTCCGGAGAACAATGACTTTCCCGACCCATGGCTGATATTTTTTACTATGTTATGAATAAAGATAAACAACAGTAACATAACTAGCCTTTCCAAAAAGACTACAGCAGACTGTGAAAATGTTAAAGAATTGAGCAAAATATTTATTATTTTGACCAAGCACGGAAATCACACCTGAACAAAACTCACAATAAAAACAACGGGGAAGCCCCAGTTTTGTTTTCACTTTTGAAGGCATTACCATAGTAAAGTTATTTAAATAAAACAGAATTGCCATATTTACTTTCCGTTAAAATAACTAAAATTAGACATAAAGTAAAAATAAGCAGGTGTACTTATTTTTTCGACCATATGTGTATGTAATATTTAGTATTAAATACCACCAAACACTTTTAAAAGGATCATACGCATTAGTGAACTTTCATATGATCCGGAGAATGACTTCCCCCTCAGGTTTCATTATCACCCCAATTATTCAAATTACTCCGACCTCAACCACTTTCACGCACATGAACATATTATTCCTTTAAAAGGCTCTTCTATTGAACTTTTCCTCTCAAGAAATACGTAACATAAAACCCCATATGAGAATTACAATACTTTTACTAAAAACCATCTACGAGGTGTGATCAAAAATAACCGTTATTTTCAATTTTTTCAAAAAGTGTTTATGTATTCATCAATAACTATCTTGCCCCTTCAAAGTAATCCTCCTCAGATATAATACACTTATGCCAGCGTTGTTTCCAGTCATCGAAACACTTCTAAAACGCGCTTTTTGGTCTGAAATGCGCCAACACTTCCAAAATGCGCTTTTTGGTCTGAAACGCGGTGTCTTCAGTTTTGGAAAGAGGAACCAAAGTCCGGTGAATACGGTGGTTGATGTATGATTGCGGTTTTGTTTTTGGCCAAAAACTCATGCACAAGCGTCGATGTGTGAACTACTGCGTTTCATGGTGCAAAATCCATGATTGGGTTTTCAACGATTCTGTGCGTTTCTGACAAATTGCTTCGCGCAAACGGCGCATAACTTCAACGTAGTATTCCTTATTGACCGTACGATCTTGTAGCAAGAATTCATGATGCACCACGCCATTGCAATCGAAGAAAACAGTGAGCAGAACCTTCACATTTGACCGAACTTGATGTGCTTTTTTCGGTCTTGGCTCTTCTGGAAGCTTCCATTGGAATGATTAGGCTTTGCTTTCAATGTCATAGCCATACACCCATGATTCGTCAGCAGTTATGATCTTTTTGAGGAAATCTGGATCGTCGTTGATGACGTTCAACAGCTGCTGAGCGATGTCCATGCGACATTGTTTTTGCTCAAAATTTAGCAATTTTGGAACAATCTTTGCTGCCGCACGTTTCATGCTTAAAACATCCGTAAAAATTGCTTGACATAAGCCGAACGATATGCCAACATCATTAGCAACCTCCATAATAGTGATTCGACGATTATCCAAAATCATTTTCTTCACTGCTTTAATGTTTTCATCGGTTGTTGACGTGCTCGTCATTGACATCTTTTCGGCCTTCCTTAAACCGGTTATACCACAGTTAAACTTGTTTTCTGCTCATAGTAGACTCGCCAAACGTCACAGTCAACATTTGAAATGTCCTTGTACATTTAATTTCATTTTTTTTACTCAAAACTTAATGCAGTTTCTTTGATCCATTTTTTCGATTACAAAAAAATCGAAGACCACACCAAAACGTGACTAACTTTTTTGTCTGTCAAAAACAAACTGACAATCCAAAATGGCTGATATTGTCAACATACAGGGTGGGCCAAATAAGACTTAAGTAGTGGTCTACAAATAAGACCTGCTGGTCTTGCGGTAGCAGTGCTTGCACAATTTGAATTTTGTATGGGTACATCTTAAGATCTAACTTTAAAATTCTACGCAATGTCGTTCTGGAAATGTCCAATTGGCTGGAACGACGGCGAGTTGAGACAGATGGATCATCTGCAACACTCTGCCGCACAGTTTCCACGTTGTCTTCAGTGCCAATATTTCGATGGGCACCTCGTCCAGGACGGTCGGCCACTGAATCCAGTTCCTCAAAACGACCGAATCAAACTCCTAATCATGAAGGCTGTGGGAGCTGATCTGGAATTAAAATGTTGCCGATATTTAGGCTGCGTTAAAACGATCGTTGACAAGAATATGTAGAAAAACTCGATAATTTTAACGCGTTGTGTTGTACTGTAGGGTTCCATAATAAATTTCCAACAATTCAATTATAACCTACAAAAAGAGAAAAATTAATATGTCAAAAAATAAAAAAGTTATTTGTGCTTAACATTAGTAGGTCTTATTTGGCCCACCCTGTATATAACAGACATGTGTACCAACATAACAGTAAAAAAATGCGAAAATCGAACATACGTAACTCACGAAATTTGAAAATAACGATTATTTTTTGATCACACCTCGTATGTTACTTGCAAAAAAAAAAAAACAAAAACAAAAACGCAAGTACAAATGTCATTTCCCATTCAGGGGAAAACAAAATGCATTATATTTCGTTAAAAAATGTATTTCTCTCCCCTTAACTGCTGACACAAACACAAAACAGTATTTGCATAACATGCAAATTAAAGCCATATGAGCGAATATAACAACAAATACGAGTAGAAATGACTCATATTTGTGCATAAGTTAAGGCATAAATGTACGAGTATGTATGGATGAATGTATTATTATTTCCTGTACACACAATTTGTATGAATGTCAAACGAGGCTCAAAGGTGACTGCTACTACGGGCTGATGTTGTCACTGGAAGTCTCCTCGCAATGGGGGTGTTAATTTGGCTGTTAGTCATGTGAAACGTTTTGGTGAATGCACAAAAAAACAAAGTGCAGCACATATTGACGAGAATCCACACAAAAGAGGCAAATGTTGAATGTTGAAATGAAACACGACGTTACACTCTACTTATTAAGAGAACAGAAAAACCTGTCTGTAACAGCAAAACGAAAAAAAAAGACGTACAAACAGATGACGCAAATAAAAGTGACTGACTGGTGGACAGAATGTCACCAGTCTTGCCGACATTATTGTAACTTTCAATGAGAACATCTCATCATTGCCTTTATGTATTGTGTGATTTTTAGCTGTCGTAGTTGTTGTTTTCGTTTTTATTATTCTAAAATTCATAAATAATATTGTTACAAAATTTTGAAAGCCTGAAGGGTTTTGAACTTTCAAAATTGTTGTTAACACCTCTTTTCATACGTGCGAAATTTCTAACAAATGAACAAAGTTATATGACATAATCCTCAATTTTATCATCATTACAAAAAGGAAGCTCCAAGAGCTCATTACACAGTGAGCAAACTGAAGCATTGGTGTCTTTAGTAGCTTATAAAGGGTGCCCCAACAAGAACGCAAGATTTAAAAAAAACAGTCAATGGTGTTCGGTGTCGTGAAATGATAACCAGTTTTTTGATGCTTAGGATTGAAGAAATGATGCCCTGGTTTCAATAAGACGGCGCCACATGTCATACAGCCAGAGAAAAAATTCAATTGCTGCATTAATCATTTCCCAGTCGTGTTATTTCGTGTTTTGGAGACCAGAATTGGCCGCCTAGATCGTGCGATTTAACACCATTAGACTTTTTTCTTTGGGGTTTTTTGAAGTTGATGGTTTACGCGAATAAGCCGACGACGACTCAAGTCTTAAAAGAGGGAATTGCTGCATTAATGAAATACCGCAGCATTTATGCAAAACGGTCATTGAAAATTTCATTAAAAGATCGCGTGTATGCCAGCGGCCATCTGCCCGATGTGTTGTTCCTTACATAACCTTATTCTGCCTACTTTACGATATAATAAAGTTTCACGATTTTTTTTTTTAAATATCTGTGTTTTATTTAAAACTAGCTGACCCGGCAAACGTTGTTTTGCCTTCAAAATGTTAATGTGGTAAAAAAAATTAATTGCAAAAATCTCATCTCCAACGCCATCTATCACTTCAAATAAAACCTTTTAAACCTTCCGGAATAATCTACCAATAATTTAAGACCAAAATGAGCCAAATCGGTCCAACCGTTCTCGAGCTTTAGCGAGACTAACGCACAGCAATTAATTTTTATATATATAGATTTAATTCTTGCTGTCTTATTGGAACACCCTTTAGTATTTTGTTTACGATATTCCCATTTAGTTTCGTTATTTTACCTTTTTATTACGCAATTTGTTTCTTTGATTTATGTGGCACAAGCAAAACTGGGAACCCAAAGAATGTGGGAGAATCAACGTTGGATCATTACCAAATTACTAGCAAATGACTTAAAAGCCAAAAATTACGTTACACCCTTTTAGCTTATAGAAGTCTAGGTATACTCGTATTTCCAAAAAAAAAAAAAAAAGATGAATGAAATCATAAAAAAATTAAAACTACTAATCAGAAGTTTCATTGTTTGTTCAAAGTTCCCAGCTTTTTGTTAACACTTAAATGAAAGCAAATTCCCATTATAAGCTAAGAAGAGGGTTAGAAAAGAGCTTCACACATTCTAAAGATTTATACGCACCAAACTTTGGACACACCAAAATCATAATGATAATTAAGAATATGAAAATATGCTGTCCACAATCCGTCGTTAACACAAACCTAAGGATTAAGCGAAGAATTTGTATAGCACGCTGGCATTGCTATGAAATTGTGAAGTAGATTAAAGACAAAACCTTCTTTAAACGAAGAACTGTTCTTCCATAGAACTGTCTAAATGTTCTGTTTTAACTAGACTAATTTCTATTTTAAAATTTGGATAAACATCTCAGTGGTAAAAGACAAATTTACGAATTTAAACTTTCAACAGCAAACAATTAAAAAAATTCGAAATATATGAAATATTGTATATTATGAAAACAAAAAAAGCCAGACTCCAAGCTCGTGCTCTGTTGCTGGGTTCTTAAGCACAAATTAGTAAACCTCTTAAACTAATTTTGCGTGTGTTATTTCTAACATTTAGAGACAACCAAGCTGAAAACTTAACAAAGTTTATAATTATAGACATTTGGAATATACAGGGTGTCTGTCGGGAAGGTATACTACTTTGTTTGTTTATAATTTTTCAATTAAATAAAAGAAAATGGATGTTATATTGATAAATGTTTTATTTAATGTCGCCAATTATGTATGGAATACAATATCAGATAAATGTCCGCTTCTATTAGCCTCACAAATACGAGCCTTTTTGAGCACATTTTATATTTTATTTCATTAATTCCGCCACGAATATTTTGTTTGAGTTGCTCAAGCGTTTCTGGTTTGTTTGCCTAAATTTTGCTTTTCAGATATCCCCACACAAAAGAAGTCCGGAGCAGTGAAATCAGGCGACCGTGGAGGCCAATCAACATCACCATTTCTTGAAATAACTTATTGTGGAAAAAGGTCTCGCAGTAATTCCATTGTAATCCTGGCTGCATGCGATGTGGCACCGTCTTGTTGATACCACATGTTAATCAAGCCCAAAGCATGCAGTTGTGGCGTTAAAAAGTTTTCAATCATATCACGATATCGCTCCCCATTGACAGACAGTTGACGCCCCTTTCAGTTTCAAAGGAGGAAGGTCCAATAATTCCTCCTGACCAAATTGTACACCAGACTGTCACTTTTAATGGATACAAAGATGACTGATGAATAATTTCAGAGGTTTCCATTGCCCAAAACCGACTATTCCATTCAAATGAATGATCATTATGATTTTTTCATGAAAATCGGGCTTGTCCTGGGCGAGCTATAATGTCCTATTGGCATATGTACGGCGACGTAAATGGTCTTGTGGCAGAAGTTCTTGTGTCAACTGAATCTTAAATGGCAACAAATGCAAATCCTTGTGCAAAATTGTGGTCAAAGTTGTTCTATGAAGGCCAAACTCCTAAGAACGGCGTCGAATTGCGGCTGATGGATTGTTTTGAACACTTTCTTCAGCAACAGTAAGGTTTTCAGCCGATCTTACAGTACGCTGTAGTCCATGCTTGGCCCTATCAGCTACAGACCCCCTTTCTTCGAAATCATTCACTACACGATAAATAGTGCGTCTTGGTGACACGTTGTTTCTCCCAAAAATTTCACGTAACTTTCTCATTGTCACAGTAATCGATGATTGATTTTGAAAAAATATTTTAACGATTAAAACACGTTGGTTTATCGAATATTTTTCCATAATAAATTTGCCACGTCTCTACTTCACGACTGCCAAATGCGAACTGTGAAGGCTAATGCTTACGAAAATGGCAGCAAAACAAAATAGTATACCTTCCCGATGGACACCCTGTATATACAACACAATTTTTGTTTTTCGGTTTTCTAAACACGTCTAACCAGCTGTCTGTACCAACGGCAGCCGGCAAAAAATATATATAAATTATCGAATTTTAATGAAGGCTATGGTTAAAAGCACCAGATATTGCTTTAACATGTAGAGAAACACCGCACATTTTCTTAAACCAAATGTGAAATCAAATATTTGCATATAAACGTTGCTAAAATTTAAAATTTGTTGTACATTTTTTTTTTTTTTTTTGCTACTTCATAAAATTTTTGCTTTAGAATATTAGAATACGCACACAATCGCAAACACAGTAGATTATGAAGTTTTCTTTGGGGTCTTTAAAGAACTTATTGATGAAACAAATTGTGCACAATTACACAGCAACGGAGAATATGAATTAAATTGAGAATTAAATATTTTAAATGAAATGGAATCATAGGAAGATGTGATACAAAAAAAAAAAAGAACACAAATACTTTGTATAATTCATATGAGTCTCAGTGCAAAAAAAATATAGCTGATGTCATTAAGTGGCAGTCATTTCGTGCATGAGATGCCATCGTATTTTTATACTTAGAGACCTTCATATATTATCACTTCGAATTGAAATGCATCACACAAAATCGGTTAATTTATTTTGACTGAATCTGGCTGATAACGTTGTGCTATTTACTATTCGAATACAATGTGTGTGGTGATATAAAGTCTGTTGCGAGTCAAGATGTAATTTTAATTAATATTTTGAAAATTCTTTGAATATCTTAGATAATATGGCTAATATTGCCTTCCAGCGGATACAAAGTCCATTAGATAAAAAATTTTATGTAAAACATCACATTCCAATGGAATGGAAATGGAATTTCTGCTGCTGCGATAACATTTAAAATGTTTCATAAGGTCTTTGGTGATTAGACTTTGTAGAAAATAAATGTTACCAAATGGCACAAACAGTTCAAAAAAGGCCGATAACAATTTGAAGACAAAGAGCGTCCCAGACGACCAATCCCATTAAGCTGTGTTTTGAAATAATCAGCACTCAGTGTTCTTTTTTTTTTTTGACAGAATGTCAACTGGAATACCCAGATGTTCATATTGCAACAGGAAGTTTTTCGTAAATCTCCAGTGAAAGTGGCAATACAACTATAGATTTATATGTTTCGAAAGTTCAAAGTTCACTGGAAAATTATTCCTAAATCTAACCTTAATTTTTCTGATAATAAAAACTGCTATTATATGAATTTATATCCAGCGATCAAAGATCTACACAAATTATTTTACCATATAAGCGAAATGTGTTTTCCGTCCAATTTTGTTATGGGTGGGTTAAGGTATCAACCAGTCAAATTAATTTTAAAACCTGCATTGTGCACATTATCATAGGATTGCTTAGCATTTCTTAATTGTCTTTATATTATAAAATTAGGAGCGTAACCCTGTTGGTGATATGTGATGTTTATCGCATGCCATCTTTGATATTTGGGTCAATTTAGGGGCTTACATTTTGGCTAAACTTTTCGCCTATCTGCGTGACAGCTTTTCGATCGTCTTACTTTTGCATTTTCATAACTTCACTACTTACTAGCCATGTAGTGTTATCCTGGACTTAAAATTCTTTTCATCAAACGATATGTAAAACCATCAACTCCACCAATGAAACTCACTTTCAACTAATTCGAGTTTTTGTGCTGAAAAACAATCAAATAACAATTAAGAACCTTGCTAATGGCATTTCAAAGTCAACAATCAACCACATTTTGAAATATATTTTGGGCTCCAGATGTGTCCAATCCTGATTGGTACCCTAAACATTCAATATTTTCGAAGAAGAACTCGGCGTTCGAATCTGCATAGCTAGCAGGACGCATTATTGCGACAAAAGAGACTTTGCTTGTGATATGCCAACAACTGAAGACGTGAGAATGAAAAGTGGATATGAACCAAAAAGGTAATTTCACAGGAGAACAACAAAACAGTTCATATCTAATTGAGTTAGATTTTTTTGCTAACAATGATTTTAGAACGTTTATACACATATATGTATGATAACGAACCAGTATATATTGATTTTAAAAAATGAAATTAAAAAAAAATTAAAAAATTAAAAATTAATTACTATGTTATGGTTTTTTTAAGATTCGGATATGTCCTGTTTTCATACTCATTTTTAGATTTTTTTTAATAGCAGCTGGATACAAAGGGTATATTAAGAAGAAATATACATTAAAATGTTTTATTTTGAGACTTTTACATTTTCTTGGCATTTTCTGACATTTTTTGAGAATTTGACAATATTTTATTGTATTTTAAAACGTTTAACTTTATTCTGAATCAGATTCGTCGTCTTCAGTCACGCTTTCTTCTGGAGCTTCACCTTCTGGAATAACATCACTGCGTGCCTTTGTCAAATCAAGGTACCAAGTTAAGAATGCTTCAGAGATATACACTTCCAACTCTTTCATATTTTTTAGCTTTAATGGATTGATTGGTATTGGTATTTCATAAAGCTTTTTCGCATTCCACAAAAAAAGCAATAATACGAATCGGAGAATAGTAAATTTCATAAAACTCATTTTAGCCCAAAATGGTTCCTATCCACTTTTCATTCTCGTGTCTTCAACTAATCAACTAAGTAAACGTCGAGCCAAAAATGAGGTGAAATCGAATAGAAGATGCCACAATTGCTTAAAAATCTAAGCCATTATGACATTTTTCTTTGATTATCATGATCTTATGCAAGGAATATTCTGTGTCATTGCTGTGCAACTGTTCGCAAACAGAGGACGGACTTACGGGTTGACAACTCTTAGTTCTTAGTCCGCGATAAGGCGCCATTTCATGTTCCATTATATCTTTATAAGTTTCCAATTAATTTCACAATGACACTTCTATCTATTTCCTAAACTCTAAACTTAAAGGCCAATCAGGCTGCGACGTTTTGAAGCGATTAAAAGGTTTTGACTTGAATCGCAGCAAGCTCTACAGACTTACCAGAAGCGGTGATGTGGCATGTTTTGAGGATGAGAATAGCTTTGGCATAAGCGTGCTGTATCCGCGATAATAGGTTGAAGGCGATAAAATACATTTTGGTCAAATAAATAAGGATATTTTGAAGAAAAAACACTGTAGTATAATATAGAAACAGAATTCCAACGATTGAGCATAATTGCATTGATGTGTTTGTACTTAAATGAGCTACGCCTCTATCAAATCTGTTTGAAAAATAATTTTTTAAATTTGTAATTAAAATAAATGTTTGGCGTTTCTTTGAATTTCATTAAATTTCTTTTCGAACTAAATAAAAAGAAATTCATATGCTATACATGCTATATTTTTTGGAAATTATGACATACGGAAATTATGGCATATATCCATATAGTGGTTTCAAAACCGCCGGTCTGGCAACGCTGTCAGCTGTTAAATACCTGTCATCTATAATGTTATTTATTTGGCGAAAGGTTTTCCATTTACTAATGTAGATCGTTAACAACCGAAAAACTCGTAAAAATACAAAACTGATGATTCAAACGTGATTTAACGCGACCGATTCGAGCATAATTACATGAGAAGTTTCCAGAAAATATAATTTCACGTTTTGGCAATGTCAATTGGCCACCAAGATCATGCAATTCGACGTCGTTAGACTTCTTTTGTGGGGCTACGTCAAACATCGTGTTTGCGAGGATAATCTCTAAACGTTGGACATTTAAAAACCAACATTCGTTAAGCTATCGCCGAGATATCGCCCGAAATATGCATAAAAGTGGTCGAAAACTATCTCAAAAGGATCCACCGCTGCAACCAAACCATAGGCGGTCATTTAAACGACGTTGTGTTTCATACATGAAGACAAAGTCCAAGCATTATAATGAAGCGAAAGTTTCATCGAAATCACAGCTTTATGTGTATATTATTTAACTTTACATTTGAAGCCAAAAAATGGATAATCTGATATTAAAGCTACCAGTTACCCTTAATATAGCATTTACCTCTATGAGTGTTGTATTCGGCACCCACTCCAAATTAATCTATTGTGTCATAACTCATTAACTTATTTTATTTATGGATTTTTTTCTTGCAAATATTTGAATCGAAAATTTTGTCAATAAAAAGAGGAAATACGAACTAAAATCTGTCAATTCGAATTCGTCGCTGTATTAGGTTCTGTAATATGCAGCACGCAGTGGGAATGTTTACGTTTCACATATATTGTAGAACTATTTTTTCACAAAATTTTAAATGGAAAATTGTATTTCATAATTTTTTCAAACATTCGACTTGACAAGGTTATAAAGGGTGTCTTAACAAGAACGCAAGATTTAAATTTGGCGCCATTAGAAGTGTCATTTTTTGACATTTGAACATTGGTTATTGTTTGCTAGTAGAAGGTACGAGGTTAGTAAAAATGGAGCGCTACACGAATGAACAACGCATTCTCATTGCGAAATTATTTTACCAAAATAGTGAAAGCTTTGCGGCTGCAGTTTGCAAATTGCGAACAATTTAGGGTCACAATAATGCTCCAAAAGAGTCAGCTGTAAAGAGATTACTGGATAAATTTGCCAAAACTGGGTCTGTTAGTGATGCAAAGACAACAACGCGCCTTCGACCAGGTCGATCGACCGAAAATGTCGCAGCTCAATTCGACACCGAGCGTTACTCCTTGGAATATTGATGACGGCTTACTAACACGCAATCCATGGCATCATGAAAGTGTTTGGCAAACAGAAATGGACCCAAATGTTGAGGTTGTCCATGTCGCTGACCAAGAGTGATGTGAGCTAAGCGCAAAGAAACCTTTCCGTTTTCGTTTATTTGCCACACCGAGCTCAGCAAATTGGTGTCTCCAAATCCACAATGCAGCGAATTTTGACGAAAGATTTGCATCTTCATGCATACAAAGTTCAATTGACTTAGGAACTGAAGCCAGCTGACCATGGACAGCAAAGGGAGTTCGTTAATTGGGTATTGGAGAGACAACATGAAAATGTTGATTTTGCCGATAAATTCATCTTCAGTGACCAGGCCCATTTCCATCTTGATGGCTTGGTCAATAGGCAGAATTGTCGCATTGAGGGTGTGGAAAATCCTCGAGTGATTCACGAGAAGCAAATGCATCCTCAACGTGTCACTGCGTGGTGTGGATTTTGGGCTGGAGGAATAGTTGGACCTTTTTTTATGAAAATGAGGCATGTCAAGCGAAAACAGTCAATGGTGTTCGGTATCGTGAAATGATAACCAGTTTTGTCGTGCCTAGAATTGAAGAAATGAATGTGGAGGGCTTGAGGTTTCAACAAGACGGCGCCACATGTCATACAGCCAGAGAAACAATTCAATTGCTGCATCAGTCATTTAAATATTGCGTTCTTGTTGGGACACTTGCTATGTCTACAAAGTTTTTTTTTATAATATTTAGCAATTTGTATATAAATTTAATAATACACATTTCCTACATTTACTGATTTGAAGAACAACTGAAAGCGTTGTTTTTGCTTTTTAAAAACCCTGCTAACTTATTTCAAGTTATCCAACTCTCAAACAACAGTTTAAAATCTAATTACTTACTTATTTACTTCTTCTCTTCAGTTTTTTTCACAAAATATACTCGTTCAGAATTTTAGCCAATAACATAACATTAAGAACACCTTTAAGAATTACTTGATAAACGATTACAAACAATTCATTCAAGTAAGGAAGTTGTTTTGTACTATCTTTCATTACGATATTTGTCGTGTTTAATACACACAAAAAACAAGACTCAATTCAAGGTTGCATTTCCGTAAATCCTCGTAGCCCAAAGCATTGACAAATCAACAACGTTTTCTTATAAACTGGTTAAATATATATATATATATATAAATATATATATAAACTGAAAAGAAAAACAGAAAATGCATGTGCCTTTTTTTCAATAAAAATAATCCAAAACACCAAAAAAATGTATATTCAATGTTAAAACCTTAACATTAGCATTTTTTGCCAATAAACTGACAACACCAGCAACAAAAACAAATCGAAACCTTGCTAATGTTGCTTGGCTGTTTTCAAAAATTTGTGGCAATATTACGGGCTGCTGTTGTACTCGAAGTGTCTTGCGAATGCCTTCGTTTTGAATTGTGCTCATATTTGCGGCTGCAACTGCCGTCGTTATTAACAACATCAGAGACTTCCTTTATGAACAGCAACAATAGTGGCAGCAACAGCGATGGCAAGAACACAATGGCCACAATGGCTGAGGCTCGTAACAGGGGGAGACTGTTGTGGCAAAGTAACATTTGCATGATATTGTCTGTCTGCCAAAGACAAGTGCAGTCAAGCGAAGTAACGTTTATATACATACCTATATAGGAGTATATGTATGTATATTTAATGCATATCTGTAGTTTAAACGATTTTTTACTGACAATGGTAATAGCAATAACAACAACAAAAACAACGATATCTACAAACATCGGCAACTAATTTCAATTATACAAAATGATTGACTTAAAAATTTAGAAGCCACAAGGTTCGTTGCTTAAGTCTTTTGTTTCAATAACAAAAGGCGCAAAGCAGAAGAGCCAGACGGCCTGAAGTTTCTTGTTTAAATCGTTTGTTTAGGCTAAACTAAAAAATAAACGAATCTCAGGTTTTTCTTAGATCGTTTATGAATATTTTTTCGTCTTTTTTTTTTTTCTTCTTTCATTGTGAACTTTGCTTGGAAAACGATTTTCATTTCGTCTCGTTTATGACCTAGACAATACAGTTTCTCGACATGGCTTTGGGTACTTTGCTGTATTCCATGTTAGTATTCTCGCCCCCCCTACCCAGTATTTCATGGCAATGGACCATCTGTTTTAGACAACGTCTAATGCAGCATGACATGATTGTTTATTGTGTTAATTGAAAACGAAAGTGTAAACATTTCATTAGGCATTATACGATGTAGATTAAGAGTAAATACTTGTTTTCTTCTCTATCTGGCTGACGTTTGCAATGTGATTTCCAGCTCGGCTTTCATTGGCGCTATGCTTTCTGCTTATAGTTGTAGTTTATCTTGGCGTAATTTTCATTTATTTTGTGCTTGCCTCTTTCTTCCTCCTATTTGCTTTCGAAATTGTGTTTCCGTGTTTAATTAAGAAAATTATTGACATTCTGTTTTGTCATGATATAGTGCAGTAATGCGTGACAACTAGACCAGGCAGTCAGCCAGCCAGCCAGCCAGCCAACCAACCAAACCAATGGACCGTCATTCATCCCATTTAGCCAAGCACTATTCCACCACCAACGGTGAAAAGCAGAAGTGAAGCTGATGGTGCCGATAGTGATAATCAAGTAAAAGTTTTCAAATAGCTAATGGAGCATGCCGCATCCAAGCATAAGAAGAAGAAGAAGAAGATAATAATAATAACAAATACGAATAGAACACAGAGTAACTTCGAATCGCCTTCCACAAGATTTGCTTTAGAAATTTCATTTCGTTACGTTTAGAAATTATGAAGTGCCTAAGATTGCATTTATTTTGACTGCTCTGTAATTTTATTTAAATACTCCAACTTTTTTCTCATAAATGATGTGCAGCTCCACAAACCCGATGCCAGCGACGAAACCTTTGTAAATACTCCACATACCATCGGATAAGACTACTCTACTTTATCCTATGTATGCTATTCGTATTGCTACTCCTCCTCCTTAAATTGTTTTAGCATTCCCAGTAAGAAGACTTCTGTGTATTGGCTGTCTAAGAGGTGGTCGTGGTCGTGGCGGCAGTTTTGGCTGTGGTCTTGAAAATTGCGTGTTTACTTCCATAAGCAATTGATTGCTCATCGCTGGTTCGATTGTTTGGTTTAGACCATTTCATTGCAGCGCAAAATGGATTTTGTATGTATTTATTTTATGGCAGACAGGAGCACGGCAAACAACAGATTGTTAAATTGCCACATAACTATTGATTCATGTTATTTAAATGCTTTTAAATTAATAATCAGATTTACACAACAATGTTGCAATAATTTCCTAAACGATGTTAGAATTTAACTCAAAAAGTCATATATATGAGTTTGGTATTTGCAGGCAGGATCACAAAAGTTGTCTTTATGATAACAGATTTTTAAAGATTTTGGCGGACAACAGGGAATTTCTAACAGATAAGGCCGTAAGCATGACTACATCAATGGAACGAAGATTTCAAATGATGATCTACAATGAGTTTAATTGAAGTAGTTGTTTTAACCGATTTCCATATTCGAAAAACGGTGCGTTAAGGTGAAGAAATGCAGGGTTATCAAAGCATTACATTAAAACAAGGTGTGAGCAAAACATCTGCTTTCTAGCTGTAGTTTTTGTTGAATTTAAACGATGTTAGAATTTAACTCAAAAAGTCATATACATGATTTTAGAATTTGCAGGCAGGATCACGAAAGGTGTCTTTGTGATGATACATTTTTAAAGATTTTGGGGGACAACAGGGAATTTCTAACAGATAAGGTCGTAAGCATGACTACATCAATGGAACGAAGATTTCAAATGATGATTTACAATGAGTTTAGTTGAAGTAGTTGTTTTCCATATTTGAAAGACGGTGCATTAAGGTGAAGAAATGCAGAGTTATTAAAGCATTACATTAAAACAAGGTGTGAGCAAAACATCTGCTTCTCTAGCTATAGTTTTTGTTGATTTTAAAAAAAGTTTTTAAACAAACTATCAAAAAAAAACCTGTATACTAGTGATTCAAGAAAAAAATGTCAACTATCAAATGAGCAGTGGTAAACAACATTATGAAAAACGAAATACAAATCAAAGTCTTTGATCTAATAATTACCGAGAGTCATTTTTGGAAATAAAAAACTATTACTACATTTATAATAATTTCAACACTCCTCTTTATTATATTCAAAATGATCTTTTCGTAGAATTATTAGGGATACTTTCCCTTAGTAATTCCACAACGTTTTCAACAGAATATGATTGTGCTTTTCCAAACCGCCATGAACGTTAAAAGTCCAAATAAATTAAGGAATAAAAAAATAGAATTTCTTTTGTTTATCAAAAACTTTAATTTAAAGCAAGTAATTTAAGGGAGGAATGATTATGACTAAACTCAGGCACATGTAAATTTCACTGAGGAATAACATTTTTGATTCTTTGAATATTTTATCTCCCATTGGGCAGTGGGTTTAACCGATTTAAAAGTAAATTTTTAAAATGTTTCTAATTGAATTAATGACCTGAAATTTCATGTGTCGTCTTAGACTTGTATTGGGTCTCGTTCTATGAAAAAACCACAAGGAAATCCTTATACGACAGTAATTATAAGGGCTTTCTTATCATCAGCATCATCAGCAACCTCTCAAATAGTGATTCGACGATTATCCAAAATCATTTTCTTCACTGCTTCAATGTTTTCATCGTTTGTTGACGTGCTCGTCATTGTCAGTTTCTCGACCTTCCTTAAACCGGTTATACCATAATTGAACTTGTGTTCTGTCAAAAACAAACTGACAATCAAAAATGGCTGATATTGTCAACATATATAACAGACATGTGTACCAACATGACAGAAAAAAATGCGAAAATCGAACATACGTAACTCACGAAATTTGAAAAAAATCTTTTTTTATCACACCTCGTATAATAATTTTATACGAATTATTGTCTTTATAATGTCTTGAAATGTGGAAAAACTGAAATATAGGATTATGTTTGAGGAGCATTATAATTAACTTCTCTGTGAAAACAAAAATTTTAGATGCTCATAAGTAACCATTAAGAGATCTCAAAAGTATTTTAAATTCCTTTTCATTAATTACAGTTTTGGAGATGTTTCCCAAAGTTTTTGAGATTTTTTGCCAAATTATAATTTTTGAGCATCCGTTCATTTTATATGACTTGAACTTGAATAAACATATTGAAAATAAAAGCTCTTTTACAAATTTCTATATAAAAGTTTATGTTCAATTATTATTTACACATTATTACAGGAATTATGAAAGCTCAAAATTAGTGGCAACTACAGATTTATTCCTTAATTATTAATAGTTTGATATCTCATTAATCATCGGAACAAAACAAACATATACGTACAATTTTGGCTTGAATCATCGTCGGTTTCATCGAAAGTTGATTTTGAAATCCAACATTTTCCGAAAATTTTCTAGTAATCAATTTACAATTTCTAGAAACTTTGTCAGAATTTATTCGGAACAATATTTGGAATTTTTATAACGGCTAACAAATCATATTTGGCCGAGTTGTAATATAATATTTTTTTTTTTTTTTTTTTTTATTTTTGATAAATGTGCTTTAGCACATTTAAAAAAGAGTTCTTCTAATTTATGCATAATTAATATTAATTAATAATAATTACCTTATGCTTACCGTAGTTGGGAGGTGGAAGAGCTATCTAAGTTCAGTAAGCTTATGTGCCTTCTAATCTTGCATACCTTGATGATTATACGGACTGTCAGTTTGAACAATTTTTACTAGGGTTGTCGACCACTAGTTTATTTGAAATGTTTGTCAGCTCAATGAAATGGTGGCTACCTCAAAAAAAGGATACGTGGCTCTAGCGGCTCTCGAACTCAAGGACAGTTGAATAGATTAACCATTATGTTATAGTTATAACTATAGTAAATATCAAGAAAAATTTGTATCAATTTGATGCAAAATAAAATGTAAGATGTGTTCATATAAATTCTCTTTGAAAAGTGTTTTTATTTATACGCAATTACAATTCTATAAGTGATCAAATATGTCACCATTATATAAGAAAACCTTGGCTTAGTTGTTTACCTGCTGTCCCTCAAAAACAAAAAAATCGATTTTTCACAAAACTAACGATATAATAACATGTGGCCAAAAAAAATTGATAAATGTTAACGTTTTGTTTACATTTTTCTTGTTCAAAACGAAAACTTTCCATCTTTATTATACTAAAGGGTGTCCCAATAAGAACGCAAGATTTAAATTTTAAATAAAACAATTAAATTGTTTCTCTGGCTGTATGACATGTGGTGCCGTCTTGTTGAAATCACATGCCCTCCACATTCATTTCTTCAATTCTAGGCACGAAAAACCCGGTTATCATTTCACGATACCGAACACCATTGACTGTTTGCGCTTGATATGCCTCATTTTCACAAAAAAAATGTCCAATGATTCCTCCAGCCCTAAATCCAAACCACACAGTGACACATGGAGGATGCAATGGCTTCTCGTGAATCACTCGAGGATTTTCCTCACCCCCAATGCGACAATTTTGCCTATTGACGAAGCCATCAAGATGGAAATGGGCCTTGCCACTGAAGATGATTTTATCGGCAAAATCAGCATTTTCATGTTGTCTCTCCAATACCCAATTATCGAACTCCCTTCGCTGTCCATGGTCAGCTGGCTTCAGTTCCTGAATCAATTGAACTTTGTATGCATGAAGATGCAAATCTTTCGTCAAAATTCGCTGCATTGTGGATTTGGAGACACCAATTTGCTGAGCTCGGTGTCGAATTGAGGTGGTTGGAATTCGAGCGACATCATCACGTACAGCTGCGACATTTTCGTTTGATCGACCTGGTCGAAGGCGCGTTGTTGTCTTTGCATCATTAACAGACCCAGTTTTGGCAAATTTATCCATTATTATCTTTACAGTTGGCTCTTTTGGAGCATTATTGTGAGCCCAAATTGATCGCAAATTGCGAATTCTAGCCGCAAAACGTTTACCATTTTGGTAAAACAATTTCACAATGAGAATGCGTTGTTCATTCGTGTAGCGCTCCCTTTTTACTAACCTCGTACCTTCTACTAGCAAACAATAACAATTGTTCAAATGTCAAACAATGACACTTCGAATGGTGCCAAATTTAAATCTTGCGTTCTTGTTGGGACACCCTTTATATCCATTACTGAAAACAAAAGACTTAAGACACAAACCTTCTCGCTGTAAACATCACCTTTTCCCCTAAAAAACCAACAATTTCATTTCTTTTCCCATTTTCCCATTTCCCTTTAACCTCTCACTTCTCGAACGAAATGAAAACGTACCGCAACAAAAGGCCACCGCGCATTTTCATTTCAATACCAGAAATGCAATATCCACTATGTTACAAAGTTACATGAACTTTTTGCAAATTAACGGTTGCAATAGATGCATTATTAGTAAAATGAAACAATTTGCTAACGAACGTAGGCAAAAAAAAAAACACGAATAATAAAACAACAGCCGAGCTGGAGATGGTTTCCTGTATCATTTGCCAAATAGCACTTTCTGTTGCTTTTTAATCTTGCAGATCGAAGAAAGAAAACTACAATGGCAGCACATTATAGGTCCATACAACATGCACACATACATACACGTACGTACATAAGTAGCAAGTAATGCATATGATGGAAGCAGAAGCAACAACAACAACAACAGCTCAAACTGCGGCATCGTTGAAAACAAGAGGAGAAAAGTTCATTAACATTGCGGCGTTTTTTCCCCCATTTTTTTTTTTTTTATTTTCGGTTTTGGTGGTGGCGATGAGAAACACCAGCACAGCATCTCTGTTAGTGGCAACCGCAGCATCGTCGGTGGCAAAGTCCCCTCAGCCTCAGTAATCTTTTGAATTTCATAATTTCGCATTTCTTTCCTTTTGTTGTTCCTGCTGCTGCTGCGGCTGCTGTCGTTGGTATTTTATGTAGCCCATGCTATATTGGCAACAACTTTCGCTAGTTTTGTTGGTGGCAAATCTCAATAAAAGCTTTTATTTCGTGAACGTTTGTAACCAACAATACGAGTACATCATTGGCGGTTTTTGAGGCATCTCTCCCGACTTGTTATTTTGCCTGGCCGCCGCTTGAGGAAGATAAATGAAATGCACATGAAAATGAAGAGTTTATGATAATTTCACGGAAAATGTGTTCCTGTTATTGAATTTTCGAGATAATGAAATTAATGATGTAATATATCTCAAATAGAGGAAGTTTATGTTTAAATATTTATATGGCTTGGCAAGGAAATTATTTCGCTATGGCAGATATTCATAATTTTTATGAATTTTTAGCGATCATCTTTAATAGATGAGCGCAATTATTTGTGAGAGGACATCTCAATTGAATCGAAATTAAAGAAACAAATTTTATCCAAAGCAAATATCAGGTGTCTGTAAAATTATGCTTAAGGATATAAAATTGTTATAATTTAGGTAATATTAATTATTTAATAATAATAAATTACGTACAAAATGATTGTTTTGCTCTGAAATGACCAGAAGATGAGTTTGTTTTGGAGCCTAATATTTTCACTTTGTAATTTCAAAAATTGCATTCGAATTCGTGTAATATCATTGTATATGTTCGCTTGTGCGAATATATATTAAGCAGGGCTTAAGATTTGGTTATGGCGAAAAGTAAAGAATCCAAGCACCAAAATTTGGTGTATAATTTCTCGAAATATGTCGATAAATTATAACGAAAGAGAATTGTTGTTTGGGGGAAAAAATAAGTATACAATTTAGAGTAAGTTGCGCACTGAATATATATAATTTATTTGGGCAGCTCGTGCTCACCTTAGGCGGGTTACAAAAGAAGAAAGAATTGTTCTTTAGTTGTACGTACCAAGAAACCTGGGTTCTCTTGGTTTTTAGTATAATCTTGACATTCCGTTTTGGTTTTGGGCATTACTGAATAAGGTTCATTCACAATAGTGTTAGTTTCCATATGGGTTTACATAGGATTTCATTTAATTGTATGTACTTAGTAGTAGAATTTAACTTAATATTTAGTTTTACACAATTTAGGTAATTAACTCAATTAGTTCATGTTTATAGTTCAGGGTAATACATATAATTCATAGTTAATAATTATTAAGTATAAATGCAGCTTATACAATCATAAATTGCATTTCTCATTTTTTAGCCTTTTTTCTAAGCATTAATAAATCTCAGTTCTGTTACCTAATCGATTATATGTTGTTCGCAAAGTATAAAATCAAGTACAAAATTAAGGAGGAATAATAAAATTTAAACAGAAAATATCATAAAGCTTAATAATAATAATTGTTCTGTTCATACCACGACTTCGATATTAACATGACTTATATTCTTATAAATATGTCTTTTTGGAGACTGCTAATACTTGAAAAACAATTACGAATAGATCTCAATGTGCACACAGATATTACAAATTATATTAACCGGCATTCGTTGGAGAAAAATTTATTTTCTTTTTTACTTTTTTTCACGATAAGTTCAGTATTCTACAAACCCGATAAAAACGTCAAAAGTTTCGCATATAATAAGACATTTTTTAACAAGTATTTATGTTTCTTTAGCGTTGAGAGACGTTGAGAAAAAAATTGAAATAATTGGACCATATATGAAGGTCAGTCTCAAAATATTCTAATTTTGAAGTTAAAGTTTAAAAACCTAATCACTTCATTTCTCGAAAGCAATTGTAGGCAATCCATGTTGGTTGCCATTTCTGAGATGGCTCAAAACAACTTTTCAGAAATTTATTTAATTTGCCATAAAATCCAATTGAGTATAGTTTTTGTAATACTCTTCCGAAATATTTCTAACAAATAGAACTAAAACAAAGTACCTAAGTGTACTTTTGGTAAGACTAGTTTTGTTATAGCAGATTTTTTTAGCGTTGCATCTTCTAAACTACACCTGTTATAACAGCAAAACTAAATAAATGTTGATACGTAGCGTGCCAGATCTTTTTCAACAAGATTTACTGCCATATGCAGGAAAGCTAAATTCAACTAGGGGAAATTGTTTCCAGTATAAAAACAACGACATTTTCACAAAAGTAAATTGAAAACCAAACCCAGCCTAGAAAAACCTTTTATGGTATACAAATCATAATAAGGGTGTCCCAACAAGAACGCAAGATTTAAATGGCTGATGCAGCAATTGAATTGTCTCTCCGGCTGTATGACATGTGGCACCGTCTTTTTGAAACCTCAAGCCCTCCACATTCATTTCTTCAATTTCAGGCACGAAAAAACTGGTTATCATTTCACGATACCGAACACCATTGACTGTTTGCGCTTGACATGCCTCATTTTCATAAAAAAAGTCCAATGATTCCTCCAGCCCAAAATCCACACCACACAGTGACACGTTGAGGATGCATTTGCTTCTCGAGAATCACTCGAGAATTTTCCTCACCCCACACAGTGACACGTTGAGGATGCATTTGCTTCTCGAGAATCACTCGAGGATTTTCCTCACCCCAAATGCGACAATTCTGCCTATTGATGAAGCCATCAAGATGGAAATGGGCCTCGTCACTGAAGATGATTTTGTCGGCAAAATCAGCACTTTCATGTTGTCTCTCCAATACCCAATTAACGAACTCCCTTCGCTGTTCATGGTCAGCTGGCTTCAGTTCCTGAGTCAATTGAACTTTGTATGCATGAAGATGCAAATCCTTCGTCAAATGCAAATCTTTCGCTGCATAGTGGATTTGGAGACACCAATTTGCTGGGCTCGGTGTCGAATTGAGGTGGATGGAGTTTGAGCGACATCATCACGTACAGCTGCAACATTTTCGGTCGATCGACCTGGTCGAAGGCGCGTTGTTGTCCTTACATCACTAACAGGCCCAGTTTTGGCAAGTTTGGAGCATTATTGTGATCCCAAATTGATCGCAATTTGCGAACTGTAGCCGCAAAACTTTCACCATTTTGGTAAATCAATTTCACAATAAGAATGCGTTGTTCATTCGTGTAGCGCTCTATTTTTACTAACCTCGTACCTTCTACTAGCAAACAATAACAACTGTTCAAATGTCAAACAATGACAGTTCGAATGGCGCCAAATTTAAATCTTGCGTTCTTGTTGGGACACACTTATTTTGATTGTTCAAAATACGATCTGAAATCATTGGCTGGAAAATATTGTTGGTCTGTGTAATTTAAGGAATATAACAATGCGATTTAACACCATTAGACTTTTTTCTTTGGGATTTTTTGAAATCGATGGTTTACGCGAATAAGCCGACGACGACTCAAGTCTTAAAAGAGGAAATTGGACGCTGGGTTAATGAAATATTGCAGCATTTATGCAAAACGGTCATTGAAAATTTCATTAAAAGACCTCATACTGTCTACTTTACAATGTTATAAAGTTTCACGATTTTCTTTTAAATATCTATGTTTTATTTAAAATTTAAATCTTGCATTCTTGTTGGAACACCCCTTATTTTGCTCATTATTAAAAAGAAGCTTAAAGGTTAAAATTGTCTTCCAATTATAAGTACTAAATTATACAGGGGGAATTATATGCCAAAACTCGTGCATGCTTGTTTTTTTATCCAGAAATTTGGTGCATTCTGTGACATTTTGCAGTGAATGTTTTGATGGCAAATCAATTTGAAAACAGAAGTGCAATGAAGTCATATTTACTGGGGCAGAGAAATTGGTTTATATTTTCCGTAAATATAGTATATTGAAATATTTCCATGATTTTATATTTGTTTGCTCTATGTGAACATTTTTGTTATTTTAAACATTCTTCGTCAAAAGTATTGTTCACTAATGTAGTCACACTTTTTGGGGCGAAGAAATTGGTTTATATTTTCTGTAAATATAGTATATCGAAATATTTCCATGATTTTATATTTGTTTACTCTATGCGATCATATTTGTTGTTTTAAACAAATTTTTCAAAAATATTATTCAGTAAAATAATATTTATTTAATGATGTGACAAATGAAATATATGTAAAATTACCTGTCAGAAAAAACTAGATTTCAAAATATTTCATGTGAATGACAACACCTTCTCCCATAGCCTTGTTCATTTCACAACTTATTACTTTATTGTTCAAGCTAAACTGTATTAAAGAAATATTTCCATTTCGCGCTTTATAAATTTCATTCCAAACTACAAACTCACAAGCACCTTTATGGGGCTTGTTGACCTTCCTTTTAAACTTTGATAGGCCAATAACTTGAATGGGCCGAAATCTCCATGTGTAGTTCCATTCGATCAACAATGTTTGTGCAGTTTATAGAAGAGGTTTCGCTTAGCTTTGCTTTTTATCAAACAATCAAACTTAATATGCTGAGCTTTTAACATGATAATCATGTTGTTTACCCTAGTCCATATGGTGATTTCGTCAGGTGTTTAAGACACGCACTGTAAATACCGATGAACAGCCAAGTCTATGGACATTCATAACTATGGACACACGTCGGTCTTTGGTGGTAGTAAACTAAACTTCAATGTGATAATTGAATTAAGATGCATTTATGGCTGACTACAACAACAGCTCGCCAACAAGTGGAACGAACACATCGCAAATGAGAAAACAGAAAATCCACAAATTAGCACATTATGTGCGAGTACTTGCGTAATTATCACACTGGGTGTTTGTAGATGCACGCGGGGGAAACTCATTGATGTGAAATCAAATGAGAAAAATAAACAAAAACCAACAGCTCAACTTGAAAACATTTCCAAAAGAAACCCATTTGAATCTCATAATGAATGACCATCCGAGGCAAACACAAGACAACACATAAAGCAAATGTTGTTAACACTGTTATTGAGTTCATTAAAACTTGAACACATTCTACAAAGTTGTTGATACTAACACCGCTACCGCCTCCGCCGCCGCCGATGATTTTGATGTTGGTTGATACACCGTCATAGTCTGACTAACGCTTCAGCAGTCGCCATCCTCTATGAGACATCCCGGCATAACAGATGCAAACACACACACACACACACTTTACACACATTATCCGGCTAATACCCGCAATGCTCTGGTCAAGCGAATACATGTTTACTTATCCATAGCCCAAGTTGGCTAACTCCTCTACGCTCAATGAAATCACAGTTTTTTTTTTTGTTTTGTTTTTAACATTTATTTTTTCTTATTTATTTTTTTTTCTTTTTTGGTGTTGAAAACTATTTTTTCATCAACTAACATTAAAACTTACCCAGTCTCCATATTTTCGGGGTATTAATGGAAGATTTTCGGTTCGTTTCTTATTTTGCTTTTCCACTTTTCGGCTTAGGCGCATTCTCTTCATTTCCGAAACAAGTGTGTTGGAAGTCAAGAAAGTGTTAACTTCATCGAAAAATAGATATGAATACTACTGTTGTGTTGTTGTTGGAAGTGTTGCTGTTAGTGTTAAAAAGCGAAAACAACAAAATAACCCCCAACACTATTGGGTTGTTGGTTGGCCGGTAGTACACGTATAAATCACTCACGTTTTAATAGTTGTCGAAAATAGGAACTGAAGAAGACGTCGAACGAAGATGACGCGATAACAACACTGATGATGTTTGTGGTGTCTTTTGATTGGAAACTAGTAGGTGACAGTAGAATGGCTTTATAATTGATTGGAAACGCGTAGTTTTCGACGGTCCGATATCAAACTCAGTCATTTGAGGGGTTTGCAACAAACGTAGGAAGGGAAAACTTTCATTAGCTTTTTCTTTTCTACAAAAAGAGTTTTCTTCTTCGATAAAGGCAAGTGCAGTTGAAGAACAAAAAAAAAAATTAAATACAGGATGGCGCAATAGAACGTGCATATTTAAAAAATAGATTAAAAAATAAATACAAAAGGTATGGTTAAAATAAATCTAAGGCATTGTAGACTAATACATGGAGTTTATTTTTTAAAAATAACATCATCTAAATGTTGACCCTCTCTACGACGGCACTCCTCTAACCGCAAACGAAAATTATTGAAAACTTTCTTCAGTAATACTGGTGTAATGGCTGCCATTTCACCACGGATATTCTCCTTGAGCTGAACGATGTTTCTTGGATTATTACTGTAGACTTTGTGTTTGAGGTATCCCCACAAAAAAAAAAGTCAAGAGGCGTCAAGTCTGGACTACGTGGGGGCCATGGGATATCACCTCTTTTCGAAATCAGTCTGCCCGGGAACATCTGCTTTACCACCGCCATAGAGTCATTTGATGTGGGACAGGTAGCTCCAACTTATTGGAACCAAGTTTTGGAATTCACTATTCTTGAACTTTCAATTTCTGGAGTCAAAAATTCGTCCAACATTTCAACATAGCGTTCCGTATTAACCGTGACGTTTTGGCCCCGCGCATTTTCGAAGAATCCTCTGCCAGGGATTGCTGCCCATACTGTCACTTTAGGACTATGCAATGGTTTGTGGTGTTTGATTTTGGGATTTTCACTGTTCCAGTAACGACAATTTTGACGGTTTACGAACCCATTCATAAGGAAATGAGCCTTGTCAGAGAAAAGGATATTGTCAAAATTGGAAAATCGATAAATCATTTCACTAGCAAATGCGAGCCTTGCTATGAAGTCAGACTCTTTCAATTCTTGTGTTAATTGCAGCTATATGGATGCAGTTTAAGATCCAATGTTAAAATTCATTGCAAACTTCGTCGCGATAATTGTAAGACAGACGATCTCTTGCGAGTCGATATTTGTGGATTTCCTCATACTGACTCCATAACTCTCTCAACATTGTCTTCGGTCCTAGATGTTCTTGGGCGACCATTTGCTTGTGGTTTAAATGTTGAACCGGTCTCTTTAAAACGCTTTACCAATATTTTAATTAAATTAGCACTCGGAGCTTCACTAATTCGCCGTAGTCCATATTCAGCAAAATATAGTCGCCTAGTGGCAATATATGAACGAGAGTTCTCGTAAAATGAGCGCACGCAAAATGCGCGACGCTTCCCGTCGAAGTGATTCAAAGCGACTAAAACTCCATGAGCCCGCCACCCCAACGATATAGGCGCAGAAAATTTTTACCGTGGAAGAAGTTTTCAACAAACAAAATGACAAGATTTATGCCACTTTATCCAAGGAACCGAAAAAAGTTGTTCCAAGGGTTCAACGTGGCCTTCATCCCTCTTCCGTAATGGTTTGGTGGGGGGGTCTCCCACCATGGTGTCACATCCCTCCATTTCTGTGAAAAGGGCGTAAAAACTGGTGCAAAGGCTTACCAAAAATATGTGTTAGAGAGTGTTGTGAAGGGTTTGACCAATACCCTTTTCAATAGACGTAGATGGATCTTCCAACAGGACTCTGCTCCTGCGCACAAAGCTAAAACCACGCAGGAGTGGCTCAGAGTCAATATTCCTAGCTTTATAGCAGCAGAAGATTGGCCATCAGGGAGTCCAGATCTCAATCCACTGGATTATGCTTTTTGGTCAGAATTGGAGAATATGGCTTGCAAGACTCCCCACAGAAATTTGGGAAGCCTTAAAACAGCATTAACCAGAGCAGCGTCCTCGATCTCCATGGAAATCGTACGTGCGGCTACAGCCCAATGGACACACCGTTTGAAAGCTTGTGTTGAAGCAAAAGGCGGCCATTTCGAGTGAATACAATTTTTTTAATAACCAATATTGTCTTCTAATAAATGAAATAATTTTGAATACAATATGAATATTGGATTTTTTTTTATCGCGTTTTATATTTGTAACAGAACATATGGCAGGACTATGTATACAATGTGAGTTTGGTCGTGTAGACCGTCTCAAGAATTAGTTATCGTAATACATTCCCCCCACACAGTCGCTAGAAATAAAGACTGAAACCTTAACAGTTGTGTGGTTCATTTTAAATTTAATAAATGTATTATTCCGTGTATAAATCTAACGGTTCAGATTTTTCTCCACTAATATTTCTTCCCCGTTTATTTTTTTCGAGAATACTCACCAAACATTGTTTGCCTATACAAAGTGTAAAATTATATGATAACTATATCGTGGCCTTAATTAATGATTCCTCCAGCCCAAAATCTACACCACACAGTGACAGGTTGAGGATGCATTTGCTTCTCATGAATCACTCGAAGATTTTCCACACCCCAAATGCGACAATTCTGGCTATTGACGAAGTCATCAAGATGGAAATGGTACTCGTCACTGAAGATGATTTTGTCGGCAAAATTAGCATTTTCATGTTGTCTCTCCAATAATGAACTCCCTTCGCTGTCCATGGTCAGCTGGCTTCAGTTGCTGAGTCAATTGAACTTTGTATGCATGAAGATGCAAATCTTTCGTCAAAATTCACTACATAGTGGATTTGGAGACACCAATTTGGAGGTGGATGGAGTTTGAGCGACATCATCATGTACAGCTGCGATATTTTCGATCGATTGACCTGATCGAAGGCGCGTTGTTGTCTTTACATCACTAACAGTCCAGTTTTGGCAAATTTATCCATTAATCTCTTTACAGTTGACTTTTTTGGAGCATTATTGTGACCCCAAATTGATCGCAATTTGCGAACTGTAGCCGCAAAACTTTCACCATTTTGGTAAAATAATTTTACAATGAGAATGCGTTGTTCATTCGTGTAGCGCTCCATTTTTATTAACCTCGTACCTTCTACTAGCAAACAATAACAATTGTTCAAATGTCAAACAATGACACTTCGAATGGTGCCAAATTTAAATCTTGCTTCTTGTTTGGGCACCCTTTAATATGGAAACCAGAAAAATCAGAAATAAAAAAAATCGCCATAAAATATCGCTTAGCAAAAAATCAAATTTAATATTATATAATAAATCAAAAATTTTTAATTTAATGGTTTCTGAAATTTAAACTGACAAATAAGTTTCTGATAAACCGCAACAAGCTATGGGGAAACTTGTGGCCTTGCAATAATACACAGCGATATCATGAACAAATGTGTCAACTTTCATCAAGAACAAAATGGGATTACATTATATATTTTATAGGAATTTTAATATGTAAATAGATTTCTTGTAATCTAAGCTTTACTTTGGTTTAAACATTGATTTTAAAATCAGGATACTGCACCGGAAATATTGAATACAAAGCAAAGAAGATAATATTTTCACTTTCACTGAAAATTAACGTTTTCACAAAAGTGAAATATTCGATAAACCACAAGTAATCACTTTTGGGCCAAAAGAAAATTTAAATGCATTTTGATCATGTATTAATCATGCAGCTTCCATCAATAATCAATAATTCTGGAGCTGTATTATAATTTGTCATTAAATCCTGTAGCTTCCGTCGGGCGAAGTTTATTTTATTGTTCTAAAGGGTAAATTAAAATGTCACTAAACTACAAAATACAAATTCGTGAGTGTTATTGAAAATTTTGTAAATCGACATCATTGGAAAAGATAGCTGGTTTTTGTTTTTTTTTTCCTCCACATACTCTTGATCCACATCCATCACAATCCACTCGCACAAACATTTATAGTGTAATTCATAGCCACTGCTAACTTTTAATTATTTATTTCTACTATACAAGGCTATGTTAACTTTTATGGTTGTGATTTGTCACAGTGATGTGAAGGCAATTAAAAAAATATGGTCAATTCATTGAAAAGAAATGTTGATAGCATTTCACTTTTATAAATTTATAATGTTTTCCATTTCAAAGCATTGCAGCTTTAATTGGCAATAAAAACAAAACCGTAAACATAATGAAGGGCAGCGATAAAAGTTCAATAATTGTTTTGTTAACAATACCTGTTTTCGAATGATACAAATCTTCATAAGTAATATGTGCTACTTATGTTTATCTCACCACATTTTAATATCAAAGTGTTAATTAGAGTAAAAGTCATGACTATGGGCAGGAGAAGTAAACACGCCCATTGTTGTTGTTTATAAAATACTGTTTTTTGCTATATTGTTGACAAATACGGTGCTTTGTATGCTTACCTTAACCACAACTTGTGTTTTATGTATTGCATTAATATACAGATTTAATCCTTTACTTTTATTGCAATGTAAAATTGTCTATCGATTGCGGATAGCAAAAAACAACTTCCATGTAATAACACTTCAAATAAAATATCAGTTTTCGCTTAGCTAAACCAGAAACTGTTTCCACTTTTATAGAAAGTAAACGGATTCCTAAACGCTTAGTAACAATTGAAATGCTTTTACTTTGCATTCAATGAAGCAAGTTCGCGTCTTAAGTCTTCAGTTTACTATAATGCCTAACATAATTCAACATAAGCCCGTCGATGAAATGTACGTGTTCTATTGCAAATAATTGTCTAGTTTATTGTTCTAAACGTAATAGTCCATAATAGTGTGAGAAAAGAAAATATCCATTTAATGATACTGTGGACGAAATTAAGGGCGAAAACACACTTCAGTTTTTGTGCGTTGCGTTGGGAAAACCCATATTTTGAGAAGAAAGATATCTTCAGGGATATCAAATGTCAACCGCATCGTAATATGATTGAGTAAGTTAATTGATAAAAAAGGTGCTTTTTTAAGTGTATAATGTTTCACAGTTCTCTTATCATTCCTGCCAAGTCTTACACTGCCAGTTAGCATAAAATTTGCTGAACATTATTTTTAAAATTCCTTCTCTGTGAGGAATGATTTTCGCACATTTCGCACATCCATATTCATTAAAGATAAAGTTGGCATCAATGGTCAATGAATTCTAATTTTTTTATCCAGAATGTATCGTACATTCTCTAAATCTTATCGTTATGTGGCCTCAGCCAGACGTCGCACAGTGAGATTCTAAGTGCAAAAAGTCTATTTTTCGACTGTAAAATATTAAAAATTTAATGATGCAATTTTGTACGGAATTGTTTAGTTAAGAGAAATTCACCATTGCTTTTTTGAAAAAAATAATTTTTTATCGCAAAATAATTATTTAAAAATGCTTGGGAGAAGTAAAGCGCAAAACGACTAAGATTTTAATGCAACTTGAGGGCCTGTATATGCATATTTGTTGTTCGTTCAACTATTTTATGTCATGATGTTCTAAAAATATGGTATTTTGTGATTCTTTAAGAAAAAAAGACAACTGGATAGCATAAATAGTTTCGAAACTATTTAGATTTAAAGAAAAGCCCTAGAAATTTCAGTGTTCTAAGTTTTCCTTGGATGAAAAAAAGGTTAGCTCCGGCGACCTCCATGCTCTGACTGCAATAAAATGAAGGAAGGGAGTATATTATTGCGATTTAAAGAAAAAAAATCCTTATAATATTTTATACTGCTGAACAAAGTTATAAATTTTATGAAAAAAGTCACAATAAAGCGTCAACCACGTAAACAACATTTGGAATTAGATGATATTGTAAAAAAATGATAGATGAATAAGTAAATAAGTTTCCTTGCACATGTAACTAATTATTTTATTTTAGGCAATCCTACTAAATATTTTTACAGAAAATAAGTCAGGCGGGTAGTGGGTGAAATGGTTATTTTTTCTGAGTAATACAGGCGATGGGCGTGGCCGATGTGGATGAAACTTTCCAAAATTTTTGTTTCCGTAGTACAGATGATCCATGCCCAGTTACAAAAATTTCTACCTAACAGAATAAAATTTATACGAAAATTTCATTTTGAGTTGTATGGGCGGTGGGCGGTGGGCGGTGGGCGTGGCCGATTTAGATGGAACTTTCCAAAAATTTTGTTTTCGTAGTACAGATGATTCATGCCAAGTTACAAGAATTTCTACCTAACAGAAAATAATGTATACGAAAATTTCATTTTTAGTTGTATGGGCGGTGTCCAATGGGCGTGGTCGATTTGGATGAAACCTTATAATTTTGCTACTCTACGTCATAAAACCCTCTATGTCGAATTTCAAGACTCTACGACAACTCCTTATATTTATTGCACAAAAATGTATGTAGCAATCCCACTGTGTGGCGTAGAGCTGCAGGAGTTCTTACCACAAGGTCGTAGTGTAAATAACTTCCATTACCTTGAAGTTATGCGCCGTTTGAGTGAAGCAATATGAAAACAACGCCCGGAATTGTGGAAAATTTCACGGTTTTTGCATCATAATAATGCACCTGCTCACTCATCTTTGCTTGTGAGAGATTATTTGGCCAAAAATAACACTGTTATCATGCCTCAGCCACCGTATTCACCAGATTTGGCCCCCTTCGACTTTTTTCTGTTCCCAAGATTAAAGAGATGGCGTTTTGCGACGATTGAGAAGATAAAAACCGAATCGCTGAGAGCTCAAGCTCAAGGAAATAGCAAAAATTGCATATCAGAACTGCTTTGAGGATTCGAAAAAAATGCAGGCACAAGTGTATTATATCTGAGCGAGACTACTTTGAAAGAGATAAAACAGAAATTGATGAATAACTAAATATTTTTTGAGAGAAATTAAAATTCACCATATTTTTTGAATACACCTCGTATTTATATTTTTCATCATGAGTGTGTACTGTTACTGTACATTATGTTTCCAAATAGAAATACGAAAGACTTAAGACACATACTTTTATAAACCAATTTCACCATTATTTATATACTCAACTGAAGTACGCTGGATCGTCAGATGTGTTTCTCCTCACCGTCAGATATGTTTCTGAATAACGCCAAAATCGCAAAGATTACTAAGCATATTTTTCATTCGATTATTTTGACCGGTAGCATATCCATCAATAAGTTTTCTTCCAATTTGAATAGTAGTTTTAGGAAAGACCACCGGTTTACTGGCATTATAATAACAAAGATATAATCTAGTGTGACTAAAGTGTGTTAAAGTGCGAAAAATTTACAGAAATTCCCATAATTGAATAGAAAACAAAAGTATAGAAATAATAATCTCACACAAAAGCAATAGACCGCCCAATTGAAATCATCATCACTAAAGAACAAATTACAGATATTCACAACTTCGGTTTACAGGTATATCAAATATCCAAAAGTTTCATGAAAAATACACAAATATGGGAAAATTACACAAACTTAAGTTAAAGATTTGGTACTTTGAATAAAATTCATTAATTCGTTGCCATCTTAATTGTAAGAACCGGCCAAAAATGTGAAAATGTAATAATTAATTAAAATTGAATTTGATAAAATATGTATTTACAAATAAATTGACAATAGTAATTCCTATTCCCATAAGGAATTATGTTCCATACTAGCATAATAAATTTGGTATCTTCTGGCTGCGGAGAAAGGGCTGACAATACAGGGTTGCCCATTTTCGACGAACCCATGTTTTTAAAAAAAAAATCAAAGAAAAAAATAAAAATTTGGCGGTTGGCAATCTTATTCATTTAATTTGTTCCAAGTATAGATTTGTTTACATCAATTTTTGAATATGATATCTCTCAAATGGCCGCCTTTGGCGTTGATGGCGTATTGTGCCCTTTTTGCAGCATTTTCCATCGTTTTCGCAAACATTTCGGCCGGAATAGCGGCTATTTCTTCACGAATGTTGTCCTTGAGCTCTTCTACGGTCCTTGGCTTGTTAACGTAAACCTTTGACTTCAAATGTCCCCACAAGAAGAAGTCAGCGGGCGTCAAGTCGGGCGAACGCGGTGGCCAGTCCAAATCACCACTTTTCGACATCAAACGGCCCGGAAACAAATTATTCAGAAAATCGATTGTTATGCGACTTGTGTGCGGTGGAGCGCCGTCTTGTTGAAACCAGAACTGCCTCATACGCTTTTGATGAATAATTGGCATCACAAAATTGGTCATCATGTCGCGATAACGATCCTGGTTGATGGTAACAGCATGGCCATTTTCGTTTTGGAAGAAAAACGGCCCAATGACCGTTTTCGCACTAACGCCGCACCAAACTGTGACTTTTTCGTCATGAAGAGGCAATTCTTGAATCTCCTGAGGATTTTCAGTGGCGTAAATACGGCAATTTTCCTTATTTACGGTCCCATTCAATGTGAAATGGGCTTCATCGGACATGATAATTTTGTTCCAAAATTGCTCGTCATCATCGGCCATTTCGGTGACTCGTTGGGCCCATTCCAATCGACGAGGCTTGTCCGCAGGCAACAATCTTTGCGTCAATTGAATTTTGTACGGGAACAAATGCAAATCAACGCGAATAATCCGTTGTAAAGTGGACCGAGCCATGCCCAACTGCTGAGAACGGCGTTTTTGGGATGTTCTTGGGGACCTCTCAACACTGGCTCGTACGGCAGCGATATTCTCGGCCGATCGCCTTGATCGACTTTTATTTGGCCTCTTCGGATTAGAAAGAGCCTCACCAGTCGAAAATTGTTCGTATAAACGCTTAATGGTGTTCTTAGAAGGCGCACTTCTCACATTTTTTAATATTTTAAAAGCACGTTGAGTTTTCACAATTGACTTCTTCTGTTGAATGTAAATTTCAACTATTTCAGAGAGCTCGCGTGGCGTGTATTGTTCCATGGTAAAAATCTGCTTGGACTGACGCTTCAAACGCGGTATGTCATTAAGCGATCTGGCATCTCTGTCAAAAGTTATGGCGTTGCCAGATGGGTCCGTCGAATATGGGCAACCCTGTATGTGTTAATAGCACAATTGTCAGCCGCTATTCCTAGATATCCCAAGTTTTACTTGGCTATCCCAGGGGGGCGTTGGCAATCGCATTGTAATATGTCCAGTGTGTCGCACACCGTGGGTAAGGCCTTCACGGCGAGACTCACGTTAAACCTTCGTGGACTTCTACCCATAAGGCACAAAACATGATGTTAAACATTTTTTTTTGCTTTATTAATTCTGAAATACGAATTTACATTTTAATGAGATTCATCAAATTGCTAAAATTTTGATTTAAACAGGAAAAACAAAGAAATGGCCAAAAATGTATTAATTATTTCAAAATAAAATACGATCACAATTTCTCCCACAAAGTTTCGACCCACAAGTTAAAATTGTAGGCATCTAAGGCATCTCTAATGTCGTCTAACATTTCTCCAACATGTTTTTTGTTGCCAGCAATAACTTTGCATGTATATTTTGCATGTCAGCATCACTGGGCATGCAAAGCCCTAATCAGCATCTTAAATATCTCATTTGTAATTTTCAAAATTACTTAAACACCTTTTTTTTTGTTTCTTCGTATAAACTGAAGACAGTGCCGTATAAAATGTGTCAGCTTCAACAAATTGTTATAAAGACAACATCAAATGAGTGAAATACATACATTTTCGGCAAAAGAGGTGGGAAAAAGTTGAACGGACAGCACCAGCACAACAACCCGCAAAACGTGATTATACAAATACCACCTACCGCTAAACGACAAAACACGCATGCGCACCAGCCACCACCTAAAATAAAAACGCCAACGGCTTTCATACATACATTCACATGTGTGCATACATAGTATATACATATATATTAACTAACAAGTACATCATCATCATCATCATCATCATCATCATCATCACAATATGAATATTCGTTTAGAGATATCCAATATATATTTTGAACATAAAAATGCGAAATGAATACTACTTATTCTGGTTATTTGTTGAGGAAAGGCTTTTCCCGTTTGTGTGAATTTTTCTTTTGATTTTGCTTTTTCCAACTCTGTTGTGTGAGTAAGCGAATGATCGCTCGCTCATTGAAACCTTAACATTTGCTTACTTACTTACAGGCTTTACCTTTTTCGGTAAATTGTGATGCTAAATTTTTTTCTTCAGCTGCGGCCGCTGTAATTTAATTTTTTTTCTTTCCTTTTTTTTTTTTTTTTGTTTGGTCTCTTGAAAGAAATGAAAAAGTTCAGACAACCGCACTTTGCCTCAGCATAAATAAAGAAGAAAAACAAAAACCGCCATATGATTTACTTTCTCCGTCGTTGATATAATTTGGACTTTCAAAGTTGAAGAAACTGTCGTTTTTTGTAGGTATTTTTTGTCATGTTTTTTTCTTCTTAAACAACATTACTTCAGCAAATAATGCGCACCGAAATTCAGATCACTGCAACAGATGTTTAAAATATGGTTGACTTAAATTGGCGATTTTATTTCATAAAACAAAGTAGTGGAAGTTTTCTTGCATTGCTCTGGTACAAACTTTGAACATTCTGAGTAAAAAGGGAAAATTTACATGATGTTAACAGGTATCAATAATAGTCTAATAAATGCGTGAATAACCGGCAATGTTGTAAAATTTAAGAAAAATTGCAACTGTTTTTAGAGAAACAAGCAAAGTATATCATTTATATTTCACTGACTGCACAGTCTTCACGTCAGGATGTATTAAAACCAGTCATATTTTGCGGCCTATCTTAAATATGCAATATTCCATCTTCAATTGGAAAAATTAAATAGTTTTGCTTTATTTCCTGCGATGTCGTTGTGAATGTGACAAAATTCATTAAATAAAATATCTTATCTTTTAGACATACATAGAAGCTTTCTCTCCCTTCAATGTATTCAACAAATGTAATTCGATTTTTTGTGATAACTTTACTTTTACGTCTCTATACCGGAACATGTCTGTAGATAAGGAGCAAAAATGCACCCCAAATTTGTTAAATAAATCTGCTG
>JAHXMU010000439.1:249025-267461 GCA_019455685.1 Philornis downsi
TAGGAGGACGATTTACTCACATAAAAATATATACAATTTTCCTTAAACTAATTATGATTTCAAGAACTATACTATGAAATCCAAAGACTTCAGCAACAAGCAAGCTTACTTTGTTGTCATCTCCAAAAATATATTATCGACGCTTAACAAAGCACTGCATTGGCCAAGTACATATTTTGTCACGCCTCGTTAGAGATACTTGAGCACGTTTTCATTTAGAAAACGTACACATGGAGCGAAGGCATACATAGAATAACTCCATTATGCGGATATTTTTCCATACCCTACCATAACATCTGCCGTGTTGGCTTAAAAACATAATAAATATAAATTAACTTTCCTCAAATATCTACTTTCTTTTCTACCTGAATAGCCAAAATGATCACACATCGTAGAAATTTACATCTCGCCAACTAAGAAATAAAGTGAAACAGCGGCAAAAAAAAAAAAAGAAATTGAAATTTCTAAAAACAACAACTTGGAGGCCCCCAAATGTTTCTAGCTGTACAATAATTAATAGCGCAGCCCCAGAAAAAGGGTGCTTTGCATACAGAATATCTTGCATCTGAAATCACATTTGATTTAAAACGATTTCATTTCATTTGAGTTGCAAATTTTGTACGCCGACAATTGAAACTGCATATAGAAATAGCGGCGGACAGACAAAACGACGGACGGTTACTTGGTAAAAAACCAAAGTTTTTGAACGGCATGTAAACGCGAGTGCGCACAGGCACTCGCACTAATCTCTCATGTTTAGAATAGTTAAAATCAAATTATAGAGCAAAACTCTTAACACTTGTTGTGTCTACTGTTGACGCTTTTGTTTATTAACATAAACGCCAGAGCAGTCAGTACAGCTGTAGCAAAGTGTTTACACTCGTAGGCAGACAAATGGTTTTGGCATACAAATGTGGTTCATTTGGTCACTAGGGCAGGCACGTACTAAACCAGAAACAGCACACAAAAGAGCATTGAATGAACGACCGAACGAAAGAAAACACAATCGTAGAAGAGAGGACTGAGCTGCACTGAAAAGAAAACCAACTGCGAAGCACAGAGAAGGAACGTCTTGGCCTAAGTGGCTGTGCCAACAAGATTGTTACAAATTATAATTCACCCACCAAAAGCCGGCAGTCAGCAGCCACCAGAAGGCCAAGATGCAAACGACGTTTGTAATAACAGCAATAGCAACAACAAAACCTAAATAACAGCAACGTGATGGCAACAGCAGTTCTATGCAAATTGTGTGCAATTTATTTTAAAAGCCAACAGCTAAACTACAACGACAGACAGACAGCTACTTATCTTAGGCAAGAAGCCAGCATTAAAGCCAGAAATTATGTGACCATGGCCATGATTTCAGATTCAAGAATATAAAAAGAAGGAAACCATATATTTAGTATTATCATCAGAATAAACTAAAAATAGTTAATAAATATGCTTGATATTTTGTATAATCATGCAGTAAGGAAAAAATTTCCGTGATTAATCGAGGACAAAACAAAAGACTCAAACAGCAATCACGTGCAATTGCCGCCAAACAATCTTTGATTGATTTCTTCTGTTTAGTATTATGATCAAAGTGGACTAATAATATAATCAAAGCGATGTAAAACGAAAATTTGTTTTAATATTTTTAGTTATGTAAACCAAAGATATAAACATAATAAGATTTTCAAATTTACTAAGCTCTCAAGCACACACAGTGATGTGGACGGATACATTTAAGTGGTAAATTTGTTGTTAATGAATTTTAACGCTAAAAGTAATCACATAGAGAGAGTGATTTGTAATTTAATTACATAATTCAAAAGCTATCTGTAGAAAACTAAGTAACAATAACTGAAAAATACTATTAAATATGCCAGAAATTTTCGTAAAAAAATATTATTATTTAAGCCACTTAATTGTTGCCTAAGCACGCAACTATTCCTGTTCAAATAGAAACTCAAAAATCAAAATATATCTCAGTAATAAAACGTAAAGTATCTTTCATTACATCCAAAGATTATCGTTTGTAAAAGAAGAATTTTTCTGTTCTACAGAAGAGTGTAGAATTTAAGTTTGTCTTATTTGATCTTTTTGTGAAATGCTATTGCTATTTTTTGACCTGGAGCCTGATATTCAACAAATAACAATAATTTCCTATAGAAGTTATTTTCGACAATTTTCAATATTATCAAAGTAATTGAATTTATGTGGAAATATTCTAGGATTGTTCATATTTTCAGTTTCAAAACTACAGTAAAATGAAACACACATAAAGCTATAATTTCGATGAAACATTTATTTCATTATAATTCTTGGAACTTGGCATTATGTACAAAATACGATACAATGTCATTTAACTGGCCACGTCTGGATTGGTTGCAGCAGTGGATCCTTTTGAGATTCCTCCAGCATAATTTTCGAACAAATACGGCCCAATGACACCTCCAGACCATAATGCACACCAAATAGTCACTTTTTTCGGATGCAATGGCTTCTCTACAATCACTTCTGGGTTCTCCGAGCCCCATAGGTGACAATTTTGCTTGTTGGCGTAACCTTAGAAAGAGAAATGAATTTCATCGCTGAAGAAAAATTTGTTTCATTAAAAACCCACGTTTCAATCTCCACTTTTGTAGTAAGTTCTAACTAAATTTCACGCTTTCTTCGGTTGTTGAACGATCCATATTCGTAAATGGCAAAACTTTCACTAAATAAATGTCACTTCTTTCCAGAGCAGGGGTTTTGAAACCATTAAATGGGTAATCCCATGTTTTGCCAGATTGTAGCCGTGGATTGCAGCTATGTTTGCCCACTATTTTTGCCAGATCGGATTCGGATAGGCAGAGTATTTCGTCGTTCAAAAGTATTCTGGTAGGACTACTTCAAGGATCAATGTTATCACCAATTTTGTACTTGATCTATGACTCCACTTGCCTGTAATTCAATAATTCTATGATTCTATGAGCCTCTCACCACACTTTTCAATACGAAACCTTTAGGTTTGCTGACTACCTTTTTGTAAATGTTATCTAACTATGCTATCACAAAGCTCAAATGTGTCCGATTTATAAACTTTTGACCTTATCAAATCCTGCGTGGTTGAATGACTGGTTAGCAGTGTTGTTGTTGTTTTGCTACAGTCTTTCCCCACATTTTTTTTTAATATCAGCAATTGGCAACCAGCAGTCAACGTATATAAACAAACTGAATTCCCTTGCAACCCCTGAATGGAATAAGGGAGAACATCTCAAATTCAGTAAATTCATACATTTTTTCTGAACATCAAATTTGAGAAGTTTTTACTAAACTTATCGATTACCCAACTACTCGAATAATTTGACAGACACATCGGGATAACTGCAGTGCATACAAATGTTTGATGGCGGTATCAGGTCTCGAACCCACGATTATATGCACAATAGTCGATTGGTCAAACCAGCGTCCAATGATTTAATTCAAAATATCAAAGATGGCTTTAAAATATCTCAGTTTCATAATGGGCCCAGAATTATATGGGCCCTAATAAATAACAAACAAACCACTGTGTTCTTTGCATCCATTTAACCCTTTTTTATGGTTTTCATCTAATCATCAGAATGTAGTAAAGCCACACATAATAGTTAATAAAAAAAAGGTATAAAAGAAACTAAGTTTAATGTGTCTGTAGGTTTTCCGTTCGAACCTGAACCTTGGCAAACGAAAGACTTAAGCAACAAGTGTGTTAACTAGCTGAAGATGTCTAAAGCTTTTGATCGATTTGAGACGGCAACAACAAACAAAATCTAAGCTCATTATACTTTATTTATCTCTATGATTTTGAATTAGTTGTCGGTTATTTTGCAACAATTGTTGTTGTTGTTGCTTACAATAATTAAAATGTTAAAAATTGCTAAATCTCCAAAAAATAATCTCAAAAATTTTTAACGAATTTTGATTATTGTATGCAAATTTTACTTGCGTGTGAAATATAATTCAACTAAATTATGATTGGAGATAAAAAAAACACACACACACACGCACAAAAAGTCAAAATAAGTTGTAATAATTATAGCGCCTGCTAACGGACAGAATGGTAACAAGTTTAACCTTCCACGATGATACTTTTTTGTTATTTTTTTGCCTCTTCGCTTCTCTATGAAATTGTAAAAACATTGTTTTTTATATCTTTTGGTAGATTATGCGCCACACCGCATTTGAAGATAATTGGCTTTTTTAAAAATTTTGTATTGCCACAATTTCAACATCACCCTTGCCTAAAAACTGTTGCATTTTACTATTTCAATTTGTTTTTTTTTCTTTTTTGCCGCCATTGTTTGCTATTGTACTCTAATGTTTGTTATTGTATTCATTTTTATTAAAGTAAACCTGAAATTTATTAAGAGGAGAAAAAATATTTTATTGAAAAACCAACCAAGCTCAGACAAACTTAGAGATAAAATTAAAAAAAATTCCATGCATTTCAAATATCATAGTAAATAACAAATGAAATTCGGTCTTTCTATAGGTACACCTGAATTTAAATAGAAGAATATTAGAAAAAAAAGCTGGAGTTCTTGATGTTCTAGGATGCACAGCTTGGTTGTGATGCTTTAATTAATTTGAAAATCAGTTAGTTATTTGTTTAACCTAGCGATGCGTAACGCATTGAGGTGTCTGATTCTTACAATCGCCAAAAATTCGTTGATATGCTAACTTAAATTTCGACTTTAAAAATATTGATGAAATCACATTTGTTTACATGTTTGCAATAATAATAAATAACAAATGAAATTCGGCCTTTCTACACCTTAATTTAAATAGCTGGAGTTCTTGATGTTCTAGGATGCACAGCTTGATTGTGATGTTTTAATTAATTTGAAAATCAGTTAGTTATTTTTTCTTAACCTAGCGATGCGTAACGCATTGAGGTGTCTGATTCATACAATCGCCAAAAATTCGTTGATATGCTAACTTAAATTTCGACTTTAGCTTTATGATATAAAAAGAAATACTAATGAAATCACATTTGTTTACTTGTTTGCAAGAAGTATTTATGGTTTATTTATAAACTTTAAAACAACAAGACTAACAATGACCATCACATTGCCTTTCTTAAAACTCTCATTACTGTCCAAGATCTTTTAAAATGTTTTTTTTTTTTTTTTCTTAGGATTAACCTTAATATGGAATTTTTAACCTTTTGTTTTGATTATATTTAGCATTTTATTAGCTCTTTTTTACTCAATAAATGCATTTTGTTTGTTTGCAAGTAAAACCAATCTAAAAAAACACATTTCAATCATTCATATTTTTATTATACATTCATATCTGATATTATATTTATGCAAATTTATTTTCCCAATGTATTTTTATAAAAATATATGCAAAGCAAATATGTTTTTAAGTTAATGTAAATTTTATTTGTTCAACGATCTCTCAGTTTATCACCACCACCATCATCATCATCATCATTATTTCCCAATAAAACAAAAACCTTTAATATAGGGTGATTTTTTAATCGTATTTTTTTTTTAAATCAAATGAAACACTCAAATTTGCATCATACATAATATTAACATTTTTTATTGGAATCAATAAATTGGTCTTTGCCATTTAATTTCTAAAGATAACTTCGTGTAAATGTTGTCCATGGCTCCGACACAAATTGTCCATTCGAAATGTCCAATTTTTCGTCACTTTTTCGAGCATTTCGGCCTTTATTCCACAAATAACGCGTGTTATGTTATCCTGTAATGCCTCAACAGTGTTCGGCTTATCCACATATCGTAGACTAACGACTTGACATAAACCCTCAAGATATAATCAAGAGGCGTTAAATCGCAAGATCTGGGGGTCCATCTCACAGGGCCAAATCAAGAGATAAGCTGCTCACCAAATTCATCCCTCAACATATCCATGGTTTCACGAGCAGTGTGGCATGTAGCACCGTCCTGATAAAACTACATATCAACCAAGTTCAACTCAGCCATTTGGGGGCGTATCATGGCTCGATATCGTTCGCCGTTGACGGTAACATTTCTTCCACGGTCGTCTTTGAAGAAAAATGGTCCGATGATGCCACCAGCCCATAAACCACACCAGACTGACGTTTTTTTTTGGATGCATCACTCCAGAGCTTTTCATCATGGCTGTTCATCACTCCAGAGCCTCATCGCTGAATACAATTTTTTGTTAAAACAGCGGATTTTCATTGAGCTTTTGTAAGGCCCATTCACCAAAACTTAGACGTTGTGGTAGTTCATTTGTCATTCCATAATGAAATGGCAGAGTATGGTGTACACTTTTCACTTTGACAAATGACGTTTGGACGCCATTACCAACCAGTGCTGCTAACCTGAAAAACTTAAATCTTAAAAAATCACCCTATATATTTTCAAAAGGCATAAACCAAACACCAGGTCAAATATTTTCTGTTTGCCTTTGAATTTTTCCCTCAATTTTTTATATATTTTTTTTCTCTGTTTGTATGACACAGAGAAAGGAAAACAATTCGAAAATTGACCACCTTGACCTTGAAATTATTGAAATAAAACATAGTGTTTTGTTTATAATTAATTAATGACTAACAAAAGCTTTAAGGATGAACTTCAATTTAGGCACGGTTATTATTTAAATACAAAAAGATTAGTTGATTCATTGTAGATAGCAGACATGTGATGTCAGAGCCCATTGTTTGTATTATTAATAATCGATGAAATATTATTAATATGACTGATAGTGATAATAAAGCATTAGCATATAATCAACGATAACAAAAACATTTGCCATTAACCACAGAGAATAAATTTATAAAATATAATCTTATAAAATTCAACCAAATATGAATTTTTATGGGCAAACAGATAGCAAAGAAGTGTTTTTGGCTACAACATTCCTTTAAGCCACAACAGTGTAATTTGATCGGCACTTTGATTAATTAACACCAGCTTGTAAAAAATATAAAGGCGTTACGCTCTTAAATACCCAATCATCATCTTAGTAAAAACTTTCAACAAATATCTAAAATACTCATACATCTACGGAGTAGTGAGGGATATCCACAACAGAGTGCATTGAATAAAGTTTTTATTGAAACTATAAACCGGATATGATCTCAAGCGATGAGTACTGAAGAGCTAATCGGAGTGCTAAACGTTTTGTTTAAACCTTGACCCGTTATCGGTTTGAAGTTTAAATTTCTAGAGTACTTTCGCAAAAACATAAAAAGCATTTTATGTCAGGGCAAACATATGGCGAGAAATAATATTTCTAAAATGTTGACATAGTAGTTTTTTTCCATTTATTAATATATATTTTATGTTTTCCTTTATGCAAAAATACGTATATTGCATAATAAAAAAAACTAATTTTAAACGAAATTTATAAAATTTAAATACAATTTCTGGAAATTTAAAGAGAATAAAACTGATCTATCAACTAGTAATCAAATCTTTAATAGGCACAGTCTGATACCGTTTTCAACAAAAATGACAAATAGAAGAAAAAATACAAAACAAACGATTTTCTTAAATACTTATATAACGTAAAGGGTGTCCCAACAACAACGCAAGATTTAAATTTGGCGCCATTCGAAGTGTCATTGTTTGACATTTGAACAATTGTTATTGTTTGCTAGTAGAAGGTACGAGGTTAGTAAAAATGGAGCGCTACACGAATGAACAACGCATTCTCATTGTAAAATTATTTTACCAAAATGGTGAAAGTTTTGCGGCTACAGTTCGCAAATTGCGATCAATTTGGGGTCACAATAATGACCCCAAAAGAGTCAACTGTAAAGATATTAATGGATAAATTTGCCAAAACTGAGTCTGTTAGTGATGTAAAGACAGCAACGCGCCTTCGACTAGATCGACCGACCGAAAATGTCGCTCAAACTTCATCCACCTCAATTCGACACCGAGCTCAGCAAATTGGTGTCTCCAAATCCACTACGCAGCAAATTTTGACAAAATATTTGCATTTTCATGCATACAAAGTTCAATTGACTCAGCAACTGAAGCCAGCTGACCATGGACAGCGAAGGGAGTTCGTTAACTGGGTATTGGAGAGACAACATGAAAATGCAAAATTTGCAGATAAAATTATCTTCAGTGACGAGGCCCATTTCCATCTTGATGGCTTCGGCAATAGGCAGAATTTTCGCATTTGGGGTGAGGAAAATTCTCGAGTGATTCACAAGAAGCAAATGCATCGTTAACATGTCACTGTGTGGTGTGAATTTTGGGCTGGAGGAATCATTGGATCTTTTTTTTATGAAAATGAGGCATGTCAAGCGCAAACAGTCAATGGTGTTCGGTATCATGAAATGATAACCAGTTTTTTCGTGCCTATAATTGAAAAAATGAATGTGGAGGCCTGTGGTTTCAACAAGACGGCACCACATGTCATACAGCCAGAGAAACAATTGCTGCATCAGTCATTTCCCGGTCGTGCTATTTCGCGTTCTGGAGATCGGAATTTGCCGTCTAGATCGTGCGATTTAACACCATTAGACTTTTTTCTTTGGGGTTTTTTGAAGTCGATGATTTACGCGAATAAGGCGACGACGACTCAAGTCGTAAAAGAGTTAATTGGACGCTGCATTAATGAAATACCGCAGCATTTATGCAAAATGGTCATTGAAAATTTCATTAAAAGATCGCGTGTGTGCTAGCAAAGCCGCGGCGGCCATCTGCCCAATGTGCTGTTCCATACATAACCTCATTCTGTCTACTTTACGATATAATAAAATTTCACGTTTTTTTTAAATATCTGTGTTTTATTTAAAATTTCAATCTTGCTTCCTTGTTGGACACCCTTTACTTAGTGTACCAAATGCATGACGAGTGTCAAATTTGATTGTGTAGAAGTGGTAGTAGTAGTCAGAATAAAAATGTTGAACCGGTTATTTGTGTGAGAGGTACCAGGAGGGACATTTTTTTTTTTTAATTCTGTAGTTATTACAATCTGTCCTTGGACATTCATTAATATTTACACTGGCCTACATACTACTTATATACTAAAATTTTATTTTTATTCGGGAACACTTCATTGAGTGCCCCTACTGCTATATTCGTCCTAAGTAACCAGGTCCTGTGTGGTTCTCCTCCTTAGTTTAGTGAATTATGGTGTTTCGTTCATCAGATTGGACGCCAGCTGATTCGGATGTTGTTGAATACGATTCAAGTATCTAGCGGAAAATTTTTGAACTTCTTCCTTAATGAAGGGTGTTTTCAATTCTCTATGCAATTGTTTGTTCGAGAAGTATCTGAGTGCACCGGTAATAGTAAATGGGACATGATTACTTCAACAATTTGTCTCGAGCTTTACAGAGAATTACAGATCAGTACAATGGCAAAAAATGTTGGTTACTGCAACCTATTAATTATAAATTACAGAGGAAAGTTTGACTTTCAATATACTCATTTACAATTGCCAACAATATCCTTGCACAACATTGGGCTGCGCCAAGGTTTATAAAGTTTCATAAAGGTTTACGACCGTTATCGTATCTACCAGCCAGGCAACCAGGCAGAGGGCCAAACTTTAATCGATTTAAAATGTCATGAAATACATTTGCTCAAAAGATATTTGCTATTTTAAACGCTTACTTCCGGTTGTTTCATTTGTGCCATATCAAATGCTAAGGTATATAGCCAACAGACAGCAATAATAAACAAATATATGAGAAACAGATCTTTAACGCACGAAGAGATATAGTGAAACATCTTGAGTTGCCTGATACAAAATATGAAAAGTACAATATGATAAAACGAAGTTTTAATTATTCAATGCATAGTAATGAGTCCTGCATAATCAAAACATTGATTAATAGATTAATCAAAAAACGTGATTGATCCAAAAAGGTGTTTAATCATTTAATTAATTAGTATGGATTTTTGGTTAATCGGCTTGACTGACTTCCTCGAAATTTCTTCTGCAATTTCTGTCAAAATCGATAATATTAAATGTTGATGTTGATTTATATAATCTATTTAAAACCTTCTTAGAAATTTAATAAAACTAATAACAAACCCAATTCAACTCCTATACAATTCTGGAACACTAGAAATATTTTAAAACTATGCTCTTTTTCGGATGCGACTTACAAAAAGAGATGAAAACGGTAATTTGATTTAGAGTGGTTATAAAGTATATAAGCACATCTTTATTTTATCTGTAATAAATGAATTCAGCTTACATAAAAACTTCGCAACATATTACAGTGAAGTAAAATCTCCGCTTGTTGTCATTAAGTACATTTTAATGTACTCCTTTCATTTCTTTCACGTATGTGAGAGAAACTCTTCTCAAATAGAAATAAAAATTTATAAGATAAAATTGGAACAGAGAGTTTAAGCCGAGTATCCACTTGCTCATACAAATCGAATAAGGAGTTTGCCACCTGACAAGCCAAGCTTTAAGTAGGTTAGTGGGTAAGTGTTCGCCTTCAAACCGGACAAGCCCTGGTTCAAATCCCACTAAAGGTAGAACTTTTTTTTTTTATTATTTAATTTATTATTTTACAATTTTGTATGCGAAAAGTAACGATATATGTACATATATATATATATATATAGAACGTATGTATATATAGATATATGTATATACCTATGTACTCGTATATATGCAGATATATTATAAAAAGGAGAAATATACTATATATATACTCCTATATATGCCTATATACTCGTATATATGCAGATATATTATAAAAAGGAGAAATTACGATAAATTCTATTTATAGAAGGAGGAGAGCATGAGCTTGTTTCAATTCCAGATTCTTGAAGATAACTAGGGCATTGTAGATCTCAGAGTTTTTGGGATCTTATCAAATTTGATGCCCCTAAGATCATGGAAGGGTAAGGGTTAAGAGGCGAAGGAATCCTACACTATCTAAGGAATCCATTTTTCAATAACTAACGACTGATTTAGCTTTTGTTCTATTGTTTTTGTTTTGCTGCTGGCTGTACTGGGGCTTTTGATTTTTTTTTTTTTTTTTTTGTTATTTATAGCCAGTAGCTTGCCCATGTAATGATTTGTTGTTAATATTATCTCGGGAGTCTACAATAACATTGTTTATGTCGAAAATTGTGGTAACCAGCAGAGAGAGGCAGACCGAACCCCCCCACCCGACTGCTAGCTAGTATTCAATGGCTCCCTGTCTGTTTTTCTCGCCTTAACTACTCCATTAATATCATCTGTTAACTGCAATTGAAACCCAAAAGTGATTAGTATGAATGATCAATTAGTTCATTTAACTTCTAGTTTTCCAGGTTACATATTCTATAAAAAGAAACAAAATATTCGCTTTTGTACATTACATATCTCATCTAAAGAGGCCTTCCAAGAGCTACCCATATACTTGTATTATAACATGTAATTGGCAAGATTTTAGCTCAGTCTAATATCGCTAACATGCGCTTCGTTGATTCATTTCATTTTACATAAGAAAAACAGCAATTTTTGGCAAACAAATGTGGTCTCTCCCTCTTAACATTTTTGCCCCAGAGACTTTCTTCTTATCACATTTTATAGAAAATCTTATTGATGATGTTTGATGCCATTTACTTTTTCGATAAAATTGAGAGAAAGAGAGGTAGATTGTTATTTAACATTTCACTCCAACACTCCTTAATTGTGTTAAATCGTATAAGATTAAAATGTTGTTAAATGCGCCATTTTAATTGACATTTTTGAGACCAGTCTATTATTACATACCCTCTATTACGAACTAGTATTAGAATTGTTTTCTTCCCCCGGTCTCTCTTTTTAACAAAAATCAACTCATTTATAAAAATATAAAAGTTCATAACTCAGACTTCTTGCGGAGATGTGAAAATATTCTAATAGTTATTTAAAATATATTTCATCTGTGAGCAAGATTTATAAACAAATTCTCTATATAAAACTGTAATATTGGCTGGTCAGTCACTTTTCGCCCTCCTTGTTAACTCTAGCTTGATTAATACCTCTGATACCATCTGATATTCTTTGCATTTAACAAAAATTTTCCACCTCACCATGGCATTAATGAACCAACATTACATTCGAGAATGTTCAACAAAGCGCTTCTATTCATTTATCTTCTGTCAACTTTTCCATTGTGTCAAATTTCCTATTAAAATACTTCAAATCCCGCCATCATCTCATATAATCTCCTACAGCTATTTTCCCACCATACGCCGCTGCTATCATTATCAGCAAGCGGCCAGATTATTTCATAAGTTTCAAGCATTTCCTGGACATTCACCGACAACCGCAATCTTTCCACTAGTTAACGGTTTGGAAACAAAACAAAAAAAAAAAATAATCTCTAATACTCTGTATTAACCATAATTTATTATTTGCAAACAAATATAAATACAGAAAAAAAAAATCAAAACAAAAATTTGTTTTTTTTTTCCATCGGTTTTTATAGCGCGCACACGGATGTTTGCTAATTGGAAACCCACAGAATGGCCACTTTTGAATATCCCGATGGAAAATGTAAATGCCACACGCGCGTGTTGCAGTGATTTTTATAGATTCATACATTTGGAATTGCATGTAAGAGACACACACACACACTCAGGTTTTAGCATAATCTAACGGTATTTATGCCATTACACAAGAATAATTAACAGAATTTGACGATTTTTATGGGCGAAAATTGAATATACCATTTAATGGTTCCATCAACGTCATCATCATCATAATCATCATCATCCGGTGCAGCCCAATGCAATACAAATTAGCAACTGAAAACCTACGTAAACCATTTGAAGAACCTTCTAACACCACTCAGTGCACATTCCTTTGCGTGTGCAAACAGACAGACATACGAACACTCATAAATTCAAATGTCCATAATTTGTAGATAAAAACAGTTTACGTAGGTCTAATTGCATACAATTTGATAGTTGATTTCTGTGTGCGTGTGTGTGTGTGTGTGTGTGTTTGCATAGAAATTAGCTTTGGTCCAAACGGTCGGCAAGTTAATCTGGTATACAAAGTGGGAAAAAAAAAAATTTCATTTCTAGTAATTGCTCGTAATAGGCGTCAATGTGTTTAGCAATAATTTTCCTCAAATTACTCGAGAAAGATTCAAACACTTCTTTTGAATCAAAATGTATTTTACAATTTTACACATCTCTTCTTGAACTATTTTGATATATCAAACAACATATAAAAACATTTAAAACGCTAATTAGTTTATTAGCCCTTAACTCTTTGGGTTTATACTCGTACTCCTTTTCAAGGATGGACTCGCAGAGAGTTCATTGCATTTATGCTTTAAGACTTCCTAAACCAAACGTCACACAATATTCTACATCAAAAACAAGCAGGAATTCAAGGAATTCACAAGAAGTGTGAGAGATTCATACGAGAGGAGGGCATTTAAAAAGTGTAGTTTTTCAGGAGACTTTTTATTGGGTTGTTCGAAAAGTTCGTTCGGTTAATTCGTTAGTTCACCATACGTCACTTCTTATAACGTAGAGTTCCTTCAAACACTATCATAACTTTCTCCCACCCCTTCTCTAAACAGTTTATTATGGTTTACTTGTGTTTAAAAAAAAAGTTCTAAAAAGTGAAAAAAATGAGCGAAAAAGAGCATTTTAAGTATATCATGCTGTATTATTTCCGAAAACGAAAAACGGCAGCTAAAGTCAACCGAAAAATAAAGTCTGTTTAGAAGAAAATGGATCAAATCAAAGAGCTTGCTAGAACTAGTTTCTCAAGGAGGTGAGAGATTTAATTGTTGTTAATCGCCGTACAACAGTTTGGGGAAAATCGCTGAAATAATCAAAAAATTCAGTATCAGCCATTCACGGGGCCATAAAAGAACTCGGATGTGTTAGCAACCTCACTGTCTCACCCAGGCTCGTAGCCTTGATATGAGTGATATGAAAAGTTGTCATAAGGAATACGGATTTTCGAAAAATTTAACTATCACATCCCAATCTTGTGGCAATGAACAAGCAAATGATTTTGATAAAAGGATAACTCCATTGAACCATTCCAAAGCGTCCATGGACTTAGAATTGAATTGAATGTCACTTCTATTTCTATCCAAACTGAACTGTTCATTTCTACCCAAACTGAAGCGATTACAAATCTTATTCACTAAGATATTTCATAATTCGGATCCAACAATGTCACTTCTATTTCTATCCAAACTGAACGGTTTATTTCTACTCAAACTGAAGCGATTACAAATCCCATTCACTAAGATATTTCATAACCCGGTAACCTAAAAGTAACCTAAAATCCCGAATTATTCTGATTTTAACTTCAAAAATTAATCATGATGTCCTCAAATTTAGTCGTAAAATTAGAGTGACTCACAATGAGTCTCAAACACAACCACTTTTTAAAAATTGTCAAAATTTCATCGCATGTTATATCAATAACTATAACCAATAGAAACAAACAAATATTGTTCTTGGATAGACTTTAAGGTATCAATATTTTTTCAAGAAAATTTCAAAATCTAGATTTATTCCGATTTTAACATCAAAAATTAATCGTGACCTCCCGAAATTTAATCATGAAATTAGAGTGGCTCACAATGAGTCTCAAATACCAACTTCAGAATATTAATTTTTTAATGTTGTTATAAATTTTTTACCAAAGAGGTTTTAAAATTCCGATATATACTCATTTTAACTTTAATCGTAACGTTCCTAAATAGCGGTTTATTTCAATTTAGTGTTAACTCTACAGAGTGTTATTTCGGGATGGCAAAACCTCAAACGATTTAAATTAAAAAAAAAACACCACTAAACTCTGCACGTAAATAAATACGTTTGAAACTTTGTCGAGCTAGCATGGCATGAAACAAAAACTGGCAACGTGTGGTGTTTAGTGAAGAAAAGAAGTTTAATTTGAAGGACCCTGAAGGTTATAATTATTATTTCTATGATTTGAGGAAGGAGACTCATCAGCTGGATCATAATCATTGCTCAGTCGAGTCAGTGTAGTTAAGGTGTGGCACCTGCAAACTTATGGCACCTGCAAACTTTAGTTTTTTATCTCAGCTATGAACATGAAAAAATACCAGGTTGTTGTAGAAAAGGCGTTTCCATCATCGTAAAATCGTTTTGTCCCATTGCCGCGGATTTTCCAATACAACAACGCCCCAATACACACCACTTTTTTGGTCAAATTGTGGTTCGGGTCCAAAAATGTCACCCTGTTGAACTGTCCACGGTACTTTCCGGACCTTAACATAATAGAAAACGTTTGGAGATGACCGTCCAGGAAAGTTTACGAGTCTGCAAATCCAAATTTATTGAGGCCATTCAACGAGCGTGGGCTTCAGTTTCTCTGGATTATATAAAAAGTTTGTACGATTCAATGCCAAATGGGATATATGAAGTTATTCTGAACAAGGGAGGCTCAATTCATTACTAAAACTCATAATTTTATTTCACAGCAAACAATCCAACTGTAGAGTTTAATCGTGAAATTACTGTGGCCCATAATGAATCTTAAATATAACCCCATTTTATAATTTTTCAATATTTCTTCTCATGATATTTCCACGAAATAGAATAGAAACATAAAAATATATTTTTAGGAAGACTTTAAAATATGAATTTTTAGCCTAGTAGAATTTTGATTGGCAAATTTGGAAAAAAAAATCGGAATCTGCAGATTAAAATCCCCCCAAACATACGATTCATACTTTTGGCTAACACTAAGAACTAATATTTTGTGTGATTGTACTCGTGCTACAGGCTAAATTAAATCGAATTTTTGTGGCTTTTGCCCCTGTTGGATACTCCGATCTAGAATAAGCATTTGTTTTCATTATCATCAATATTTTATGCAAAAAATTAATCAGCTCTATCCAGTGACAATATGAATTTTGCTTTTAAATAACATGGTATTATATTTTCATTTTTGTAAGTTCAATTTAAATTTAAATTTTACAATTTAAACTTTTTTTAGCTTTATTGCGAATCTCCAAATAGGCAGAATGCCAACTGCACTGCGATAAGAATTTACTATCTCAACGAAACTGTTTTGTCTGTAGTAAACCTGCAGATATTTGCATTGTAATCATTTCAACTTTCAAATTGGTAAAATTCTATCTACAGTACGATAAAAACCATCTCAAAGAAACTGTTTTGTCCCTACAAAATCTACAAATAATCATTGCAATTTTTTCAATTAAAATATCGCTTATTATGTATTCTTTCTAAACCACTTTAAACTGCTATCCGAAATCTGCAAATAATGATTTTTTTTAGATTGAGAACACTGCATTTGTAAAATTGATTTCATTAAGAAAATGTTATATAAAGGGCATCCCAACAAGAACGCAAGATTTAAATGACTAATGCAGCAATTGAATTGTTTCTCTGGCTGTATGACTTGTGGCGCCGTCTTGTTGAAACCTCAAGTTCTCCGCATTCATTTCTTCAATTCTAGGCACAAAAAACTGGTTATCATTTCACGATACCGAACACCATTGACTGTTTGCGCTTGACATGCCTCATTTTCATAAAAAAGTGGTCCAATGATTCCTCCAGCTCAAAATCTACACCACACAGTGACACGCTGAGGATGCATTTGCTTCTCGTGAATCACTCGAGGATTTTCGCCACCCCAAATGCAATAAAAGCCATCAAGATGGAAATGGGTCTCGTCACTGAAGATGATTTTATCGGCAAAATCAGCATTTTCATTTTGTCTCTCCAATATCCAATTAATGAACTCCCTTCGCTGTCCATGGCCAGCTGGCTTAAGTTTCTGAGCCGATTGAACTTTGTATGCATGAAATGCAAATCTTTCGTCAAAATTCGCTGCATAGTGGCTTTGGAGACACCAATTTGCTGAGCTCGGTGTCGATTTGAGGTGGATGGAGTTTGAGCGACATCATCATGTACAGCTGCGACATCACTAATAGACCCAGTTTTGGCAAATTTATCCATTAATCTCTTTACAGTTGACTCTTTTGAAGTATTATTGTGACCCGAAATTGATCGCAATTTGCGAACTGTAGCCGCAAAACTTTAACCATTTTAGTAAAACAATTTCACAATGAGAATGCGTTGTTCATTCGTGTAGCGCTCCATTTTTTGTAACCTCGTACCTTCTACTAGCAAACAACAACAATTGTTCAAATGCCAAACAATGACAGTTTGAATGGCGCCAAATTTAAATCTTGCGTTCTTGTTGGAACGTCCTTTACAACCTAGTCAACATATTCAATGAATATCGATTTGCATAAATAATTTTTCCACAAACTTGCCAAAGACACGACGATATGACGAGTTTTTCCTAAAGTAATACGATGTAGCATATAATAATCATAAAATAATATTATGTTTATTTGAATACGTTTACAAATTTAATATTATTATACATATATTCCAAATGATGGCTACGGCATTATTTTCTTCGGGATCCCCCAGAGAAGATTATTTATTCACAGCTTATGATGTATTCAAGCTGACACAAAAGCAGATTGACATCAAACAACTCCGAACTCGATTTTCTTGATTAGGGCTAATGTATTCAGACAGTTTAAATGTGGTAATTTTTAACTTGTATTGATTGAGCATTTAGAGGTACTATAAATTTCGCTGTTTTGAAAAGTTACTACAACTTATAAACTATGACGAATTTTGGGAGGGCGGTTAAACACAAATATGAGTCTAAATGAAGGCAATGACAAAATCGAACAAACTCAATTCTATCCTAACTCCACTTAAATCATTTTCCCTTATAATCACCTATTTTTCCTAAACCTTTGTGTACTTTTATGTTTATTTTAGGTTCTTTTTCGTGTATTATTTTAGATATTTAGAAATGACTCAAATATAAAGGGACCGTAATTCATGAGATGGTAAATCGCATCTCATGAATTACGGCCCTTTTAAATTTATTAGCCCTGCAGCAATTTCCAACCTGCACTAAATAATCAAAGACCTGTTAAGTAAATAAACATCATTGAGGATCACCACATAAGTTTACACGCCAACAAAAAAAAATGATGTCACCCAGCTGGGAAGCAAAATGTTGAAATTACGAAATAAAAACACAAATAGAAGAGGCAGATGATGACAATGAATTGTATTTGTTATGAGATAAACTAAACTAAAAAAAATCATCTTTTTATATTCTTTTTTTTTTACTTCATTCGGTCGCATCATAAACGCTTCTGTGCATTTCCACAATTTCTTCCTCGAAGCATTTAGAGCCTGTAGTGGTTGTAATGACAATGACAATGATGATGATGATAATGGTAGTGATGGCATTGCCTACGTTGTAACAAAAGTAAAGACAACAACAGCAACAACAACAACAAATTCGCCATGGAAAAGTTTATGTACTCCTAAACATTTAGTAAGTAACTAAAGTTTAGTGCCACAAAGTTATAGTCAAGCCGTCGCATGAAATTTTGAAGTTGCATGTTAATCTCAATTCAAAAAGTCTGTAATTACAATTTCTTTTAACAGCAGGCAACAAC
>JAHXMU010000439.1:269876-321457 GCA_019455685.1 Philornis downsi
TCTAAGAATAATAGTAGGATACGCTGTTACGCCCCTTCCGACACCTCCTATACAAAGGACTGATTTAACTGAAATACTCTTACATTCCATACCTTTTGTTTCATTATAATAATTTCATTTACATTAGGGAGAGGTTAAACTTCTGATACCTCCTATACAAAAGACTGATTTAACTAAAATATTCTTACGTCCAATACCTTTTGTTTCATTACATTAAATTCAGTCACATTCGGGAGAGGTTAAGTTTTGGGTAAAGTAGGATCTGAGAATAAAAGTAGGGCGCGCTGTTGTGCCCCTTCTGGCACCTCTCAACATTAATGATAGGTTTAACACAAATGCCCTTAGATCCGTATCCTTTTTCCATTCCACTACATTCAGTTAAACTAAGAAAACTTTAAATGTTTGTCAACATAGATGTAACATAGATTTTTGTCTATCGTGTTGATTTATGATGCCTGGTAAGACTTAAGAAATATTGAACAAGAAATCAAATTCCTTCTAGTACCTCACTCAGATGGTTAACTTAACTCGTGTATACTGATATTCATGTAATAAACACAAATCATCAACTTAAACCTTATATACTCATAATCATATCTTTCAAACAGTAGTATGGAATTGTCACTTGATAATCTTAACTCTGGGGATGAAAACGAACCGCACTGTCACACCTCTGCAATTTCTATTTTTAGGCTACAGCAGTTCAAGTATTTGTGAGGGCGGTAAAATTCGAAAAAAATCTACCGGATAACCAAGTCCTTTCTAGTGCCGTCCATACAAAATACCTTATTCATCTCATATATATTTTTTAAGGGGTTATGTCAAGCAAGAGGTGTACAAAACGGAACCAAGAAATTTGATTGAATTGAAGCTGGCAATTAAAACAATAATGAAGGTGATCCCGACTTCAGCCCTTCAGGCTCTAATGAATAATTTTCTGATCAGGTGTCGCATATGCGAGAATGGCCATGAAGTTTATTAACGGCCTATCTTCTTCAAAACTAATTATTTATATAAAACTAGCCGACCCGGCAAACGTTGATTTGCCTTCAAATTTTATTTTTATTGGAAATGTTTCAATGTTAAACAAAATTCTGTTTAAATACCATTAGCAGGAGCAGAAATAATTGCTTTTTAATTTGTGGTTTGTATAGGAGGTACCACTCCCCATTGTCCAATCCCGCCCATATTTGCAGCAGCACTTAAAATATGTACACCAAACCGATGTACCAAATTTTGTTCAAATACCGTAAACATGAGCAGAAATATTAGATATTTAATTTATGGTTTGTATGGGAGGTGCCACGCCCCATTGTCCAATCCCGCCCATATTTGCAGTAGCACTTAAGATATGTACACCAAACCTACGCATCAAATTTTGTTCAAATACCGTAAGCAGGAGCAGAAATAATTGATTTTTAATTTTTTGTTTGTATGGGAGGTGCCACGCCCCTTTGTCCAATTGGACCGAATTGTAAATCTAAACCATCCCGGGCACCACCCAGATGCATATACAAAAATTTATGCAAAGCGGTCCAGCCGTTTAGGAGGAGTTCACTGACAACGCCCGTACAGTAGAATTATATATATAAAGATAAAATTAAATTTTCTATATAACAGAAAAGAAATAAATGATATAGATTGATTAAAAAAAGTAATTTATAATTTTCTTATTGTAGCACAATTGATGCGCCATCCTGTATTAGAATCATCTGTAATTAAGGTCTGATATAGTTGAATTTTTGTTTGTCAAAAAGTGTTTTTGGCGGTAAATCGATTGAACTCGCTTGCTCTTTAAGGGAGAATATCAGTTCGCTGATGTGATGCAAAGTAATATTAATTATGCGTTACATATTATCTGCTCCTGGATGACGGAAAATAAACTCTCAATCAACATTCCAAAAACAAAAGTTATACTTTTTTCTAATTATGATTTAAACTTGAGCTTGTCTTATCATGGCACACGTATTGAAGTGCTTCACAGTGTAAATTGTTTGGGAGTAGTTTTAGATAACAAACTATCATATGGATAATGTAGTCCGGGATTTTAAATTGTTTACTTCGAAGTTTTTATAATACTGATTTAATGTTGCCTAGTTCGATTAAAGAGAAAGTGGTTCATGCTTATATTGTGCCTAGTATTCTATATTGTTTAAAGCTATATAGTGGCACAAAATACGAAGAAAATTCAGATGAACTTTAATAGAGTTATGAAATATTTGTATTTACTGAGGCGTCGCACGGTGGGGCCGATCTACTGAAAAGCGGAAAAAAATCAATATCTTAAGAACGGATTAACATTGAAACCTGGGGCCAGTCTTATTCGACTCAGAACAAAAAAATACATTAAGTTCAACAATGTTTATATACATTTTGAAGAAAAATGTTTTCTTCGTCAAGTTCGGGGTGATTTTGTCGAAGGAACACATCAAGCACTCACACAAATCGCAATATTTAATTCTGACCGAGCTCATGACGACGTCTGCAACTAGACTGAACTCGAATTAAAAGTGTTTTGAAGTGTGGACATGTATTATATGAGCCAACTGGGTAAACAAAATAGTGCAACAAACAAACGCGTATTCTAATCCTTTCTTTTCTTTGCGGTGTTATGATCGTATAGGCTGATAAAAGCAGATGATTTTTGTTCTAATCTTCACTTTAACTCATCTAGTTTGAAAAGTGACCATCAACATCTCGGAGGAAGCCGGAGCTTTTTTCGTAACCATAGCTGTTCTCAATTCTTATTTGAAATTCGTAACTTATAAAGTTGTAAAGCGCTCTAATATTTTTTTTTTTGCCCAGTTTGACTCATGTCTGGTTTAGTTGGTCATCGTAGAGCAGGGAAAAAATTTGATAATTTTTTTCTCCCTCTTTCACAATTATATGCACTCATTTATAGTAGAGTGTAATTTGGTCAAACTCCCATTATTCTGACAGTTGGCCTAAATTAATGGGAATACCATTGAAACAGTGAAAAAATCATGTTGTTCCTTGATCCTGCAGCTATAATAGAGCGAGAATCACAAAGTAGATAATCGATATCAACGCTTTCGATAATCGAATTTTTTCCGCCTTGGCCCCAGTGTGCGTCGTGTTCATATAACACCGTATTTTAAGCGTTTCTTGGGCTGTGGTTTTAAAAATTATATCGATTTTGATCTTTGTTGTTATTTTATAAAGTTGTTTGACTATGTAGTTCTCAATTTCTTTTTAATTTCTTAATTTCTTGATTTAATTTCTTTTTTCACATTCCGCTCGTAATAAACAGCTTCTTATTCCTAAATTAACCACACTCGGCGGTCAAAATCTCTATACGGACAAGGTTGAATGCACTCCTGGACAAGCTGGAACACCAATAGAACGATATACAACTGTTTACGGGTCTATTGGTATCAGAAGGCGAAATTGTTGTTTAGAAGAGGGGGCTATTGATTTGTCAATGAACCAGATTCTGAAACTAAGTAAATAATTGAATGAGTTGAAAAACAGCATCATCGATAATAAGTCGATCAAGAATCTGCTCTTAAAACTTGGTTTTCAAATATTGCTACACAGATTTGCAATTTACTACCAAACCTTTTAAATTGTTTTAAATTATGTCCTGATCCTTACAAAAGGCACATTCTGCAACACTTTTAGACTTTCCTGTAAAATTTTGTTTTCAATTAAATTGTGAGCAGCCTTTGTTACATACCGAGTATCTTATATTCCCAGATTACATACGGATTAACTTCTTAAAATTTCTTAATTTAGACTTTTTTCAATTTTTGTCTTTTTGTCTTTAATAATCATACATATATTCTTTAAAATCGTATTATATTTTTATACATTTTATATTTAATTTTTATTACGTGTTTTTTTTTTAATTTGTATTATTGAGCAGATTAAATCTAATAGATGAATTGTTGCATATTGTAATTTATTATTTACTAGCCGACCCGGCAAACGTTGCTTTGCCTTCAAATTTTAGCAGGAGCAGAAATAATTGCTTTTTAATTTGTGGTTTGTATAGGAGGTACCACTCCCCATTGTCCAATCCCTCCCATATTTGCAGCAGCACTTATGATATGTACACCAAACCGATCTACCAAATTTGGTTCAAATACCGTAAACAGGAGCATAGATAATGGATTTTTAATTTATGGTTTATATGGGAGGTACCACGCCCCTTTGTCCAATTGGACCGAATTGTAAATCTAAACCATCCCGGGCACCACCCAGACGCATATACAAAAATTTATGCAAAGCGGTCCAGCCGTTCTGGAGTTTTAAGCATCGGAACAAACCACGATTCATTTTTTTATATATAGATATTAAATTATATTTTTTATTATATTTTTATTATAATTATTATATGTATATTAAATTACAAGCCAAATAAATAAATAAAAAAATAATAATTTCTTTCAAATTCCCGGCATCATACTATCTATATCATTAACAATGGAAACAGTGTAGATGTAAATTCATGAATCATTTCGCAGTTATAATGATCAGTATGAATAGAGCAAACTGCAATAAGATAGTCGTTTTAGTTGTCGAAACAATCAACTTGATTTTGCCCTCGTTTGTTGCCAAATCCAAATTTTTCAGATTTTATTTATCAATATTTGAGGACGCTGCAGTAATATCCCATAATTCCCAATAAATAATGTTTATATGAACAGTCTTCTTAAGTAATCTGTATAGTTGAAGTAACCGTCTGCATAGTTATATTCCAGAATTTATACATAGTCAAACAAATACCAATAAGCCTCAATAATTTCCGTATTTATGCACAATTCTTAAATTTTACTAAATTAAATTAGGTATAGTGCGTTTAAATTTTTAGTTCAACCATGTACATATTGCTCGCATACAGCAGCCGCATTTACCGCCAACATTGAACAGTCAACCAGTACCCACCATAATGGTGATTCTGCTGCCGTCGCTGTAGCCCCGATGCCGCTCTTTACCAGATCAGTGAATTGCGATGCTTATTTCACATTTCACATTACTACATTGGCGAAGCATGTGAATTTTCCAGTCAAAGTTTAACCGTTTTTGTTTTTCCCACTTCTTCCTGTTAACTTTTCGCAAGTTCTGCCACATCTGCCGCTGTCGCTGATGCTCCAGCTCGTACATATTCGTTCGTAAGTGTGTTTGAGATATGAGTACGCTTTAGATTTAGATTCTTTTTACATGGATTTCATGGTATTCCTGTGTGTTTCCTTTAGTGTGTTTAACAAATGTTATAAATTTAGCGAAAATTTACAAGTTTGTTAAACACATTAGAAGTGTAAGTTTATGCTCAGCCAGGCCATAGGGCTGCGGCGTATCGTACTCTAGAAGCTTCTATAAGTGCAAAATTTGTTGTAAAATTCAAAGCATCCAACGTGCGGAAAGTTAAAATAAGTAATTTATTGTTACCAGCAGTTTAAAATAGCATCGCATGAAATAGTGAATGTTAGCTTTGTTTTTAAGGCAGTCATCTCATAGAAAAAAAAAAACAGCGGAAGGTAAGAGAAATAGAATGGCTAAAGTGAAAATGAGTCAAGTGAAATGTGAATGATTTAATAACAAAATGTCTCAATATGCAGCAGTAAGTTGAATTAAAAGTTCATAAAAAAAAGAAAATATCGAATTAAATTTTGAGCAAGTTTGAGAGTAATGAAGTGATAATTTCTTTATAGAGTCACCGTCTTGAGAGTAATAATTCATGTAAAAAATTGTAAATCAGATTGGATCTAGAAGTGTCTCTCTAACCAGTTCTGAAAATTGGTTACACATGCTCGGTTTCCGTTAGATCAGAACTGATCTTGTTATATCTAATTAAGTCTGAAGTCAACCGAAGTTCATCCCTGATATAGTCTTATGAAATGAAATCTAATTTATCAATTTTATATACATAATTATACAACACACTTCCGGATCTGAAAACGAACCATTTTTTTTTTGAATTTTTTAATTAAATTTAAAATTTTAATTAATTAATTAATTTTAATTTAATTTTTTTTTTAAATAAATAATGAACTGTCTAAAAAGGATCTCATTATCTTTCCGATAGATAGTTTTAGCAATCGGTGTGTCGCGTGAAATTAGTGCAATCGGATTACGATAGATGGCATTAAAAAGATAAAATATCGTACTCAAAAAACAATTGAGACAGGTTTTTAATCACTTTATTTTGCATTGTTTAAGCTCGCCTCAAACATGGGCACCACCAAAGAGAATATACACCATATTTTTCAGCTTTTCTTTGATAAAGGTCCCAAAACTAGCCCAAAGGAGACACAAAAAAGTTGGGAACAATTCTCTTATTTTTTGACATAATCTTTTTTAGCTCGATACACTTTTCCAGCGATATTCAATTCAATAGCTTCTATAACCTGTTTACCATAAGAACTGTCAAATTACTTAAAATAACCATTAACAGCAGACTCCACCTCTTCATTGTTGGCAGATCTCTTACCACCGAGCCATTTTTTCAAGTTTGAATATTGAAAATATGCCGAGGGATCCACATCTCACGAATAAGATGCATGATGAGGCAATTCGAAATTTAATTCAATAAATTTTGGTCAATAGTAAACGTATGAGCTGGAGCATTGTCCTGATGAAACAACGCTTTTCTTTTCGCCAAATACGACCTTTTTTCTATAATTTTATCACCTAAATTCGTGCGCGATGAAACAATTCGATCTTTAATTTAGTAAATTTTGATTTGGTGTGAGCTGGAGTGTTGTCTTGATGAAACCACACTTTCATTTTCGCCCAATGCGGTCTTTTCTCTATAATTTTATCAAATAAATTCAATAAATTAGCATAATATTCGTCGTTGATGGTTTTTCTTTTCTAAAGATAATCAATTAAAATAATCTCATGCGCATCCCAAAAAACAAACGCCATGACCTTGCCTGCAGATGCAACCATCTTCGGCTTCATTGGATACGATTCTTCCATTCCAGTCCACTGCTTTAACTGTTTCTTTATCTTAGCTAAGAAGTGGAGGACCCACGTCCCACCCATGGTTATAAAACGATGCAAAAATTCGGCTTTATTGCTGTGGAACATCGCCAAACACTCTACTAAAAACATCTTCTCGACGCTGTTCTTTCGCTATTGAAAGCAAGCGCGGCACCCACCTTGTCTACAGCTTTCTCATGTTCAAATCTTCGGTCTATATACGATATATAGCACCTTTTGAAATGCCTAACATTTCAGCTAGCTCACGCACCTTCAGCCGACGATCATTTTTTTTCATTTTTTTTGTGAATTTTCTTAACCCCGTCTGGTGTGGACACCTCGATTGGTCGACCTCTGCTGTGTTCGTTTTGGGGCAGCTCGTACGGCCTCGTTTAAACTCTGCTACCCAATATTGCACAGTCGTAAACGAAGGAGCAGACTCGTCCAAAGTAAAATCTAGGTCGACTTTAATATTGCTTGAACTGAAGCCTTTCAAATGGAAATATTAACTTGCACAATGGAGACGAATTTTTTTTTCATGTTTACAAATTCACTGAGATCGTTTACTGAGATGGCTCAAATAAAAATTCTAAATACCGTGGTGCCTTAAAACCTAAAACATATTTTTATTAGGTTGCCACTTTTCACCAAAATATTTTTTTTTTTTTTCAAACTATGTCAAGTCGGGTAGCTTTTGCCACCGCCTTCTCACAAGCCAGGTGACTGAAAATGTGAATAATGTTTATGATCTTGATATTGTAACAGCAAGTCACGCGCAATTTTGGTTTCGCGAATTCCGTTTCGATAATTTTGTTGTCAAAAATGTACCATTCTCTGGAAAGTTAATTGTCAAAAATGTCGAAAGAATAATGGAAATCGTCTGACCATTATGTTTCAATTACTCAGGAGCTAAACATTGTACAAAAAGCGGTTTAGAACTATATGAATAAGACTGGGTACCAACAGAAGCCTGGGTGGGTGCTACACAAGTTAACACTAAAACAACCTCAGGTACCAAATTTCTATGTGCGAATCGCTGCTAAATCTCAACAAAATCGAAACATTTCCAAAGTGATAACGAAGACACTGACAATAAGCGGATCACTTTCGACAATATCCGGCAATGTGCCGGTACATATGCTACCCAACCAGAGTTGAGGGGAAGGGAAGATTTTGTTACATGCTTGGGGGGATTGGATAGGAATTATTTAGTATGAACTGTTTTCCTATGGTCATGCTTGTGATTCGAATCTGTACTGTCTGTACACTTGGACCATCTGAAGGAAACAATAGCCCAGAACCGGCCAGCTTTGACCAATAGGTGGGATTTTGTAAACCATCAGGATAACGGAAGCTTGTTTGGGAGGTTCTTATGCATTTTTATTATAGTTTGGAACCAGAATCGAGTGACTGCAAACAATTCCTGTCTATGATGAATGATTTTACGGTTGGAAAAATGGCCTCAAGAGAAGTTAGTAAACATTGACTTCGATCGATAGCACTTTTACAACGTGACATACAGATTACTAATCCAATCTACTGGAAAAATAGTAGGTTTCCTTTTGTTATACTCGTACCTTGTATTTTATTGCTAAATTTTTAAAAATTTCTTCGAGTGTTTCTTCATTTCTTTTTTTTTCTATTATACATTCATTCAACCGAAAACCAAGCATTCGCCCAAGTAAACATTGACTGTTCCAGATTTTTACAAATAGGAAGCATAATGAACCTAATAAAATAATGAATTATTCTCAAAGTGTTAATAAGTTATCGAACAAAACGGTGCATATTTGAAATTGAATCATTCTAACTATGCTAATAATAATAAATATTATAGTAATAAATATAATAGATTTATTTTTACAGCACCTTTTATATTACAACCTAGATTCGAGATTATTTTTAAATTTGTATCACATTTAACTAACAACATTAAATACTTTTCTTTGAAATAAATCTATAAACTACAACTTTCCGCTCAATTCTGGAAATGCAATAAAGTCAAGTTCCTGTTTGCTCAACTTCCCTGAACTATTTCAGCAAATTCTCTCAACAGCAGCAGGAATGGCAAGGAAGCAACATTCATATGAACACCGAACACCGCTTGAGTTAAAAAAAAATCGAAGCAACGGGAGAAAAAAATAAAACGAAAAAAACGTGTACACAGCAACAAATCAACAAAAAACAGAACGCGAATAATTCAAATACATCAATAAACATTAAAAGCAAAATAGATAAATTACTTGGCAGACGTTGTAGGCAAAGTCATTAAGCAGAAACACAAAAGTTCCATAGCCGAGGCAGCAGCAGCAGCTAACAAAGCCTTTGCTATAGAACAATTCCGTGCTGCTGCTAAAATTGTTACGGTAACTATGAAGTGTTAAATTGTTAATAAACCCAAGAGCCCAGCCAGCTACAGGAAGGAAAGCCTAGAAAACTATTAAGTTCAAACGTGATACAATACTTTACAATTACGCGAAAATGGCTGCACAAACAACATCAACAACATCCACAGCAGCAACGGCAGCAGCATTAGAAAAAATAACAACAACCTTAACAACACAAAACCTTTCTAATATTAATAACAATAAAGATAGAAAAAAAACGAAAGAAACTGGCAGTTGGACCTAGAGAAGAAAATTAAAACTCATAAAACGAATCTTAACATGCAGCGTACAACATATGATGCACGCAGCAAGACTTGTATGGTTGTTGTTGCAGTTTCCTACTCCAAAAAGAAATTGAAATAAAAAGTTAAGAGAAAGAGAGAGAGAAAAAGGCTTTAGCAGCTGGGCATAGACCAACTATAATTGAATTATTGTTGGACATTGTAAAACTAGGCACAAAAAAATGTATGTATGTATGTATATACGAGTATATCTGGATGTATATTCGACAGAAATCCATTTATCTTTCACGATACACGCGCGCGACTTTTGCATATGAATCTTTTTTTTCCTTGGTTTTTTTTTTTCTTTTTGAATAGAGCGATATATCGCTTTTCTTTGCCGCCATCTCTACTCGTAACACACCCCTTTGTCAATGGTCGTCGATTCATGTTCAGTTCATGCCAACGAAATATTATGAAAATTCCATTTCTCATACTTTCTTCCTATCAAATAGTTAACTATCTATTATTTCCCCCCAAATAGTATTATTTAAATTAAACTTTTCCAAAATGTGTTGTTGTTGTTTTGTTTTTCTATTCGTTGGTTTCTATTTTGTTACTGGCAGAAATCAAAGATATCACAAAAATTACTCATACGCCCATTTGACCATTACCAGCCCAGCTATGAAAATGCCAAAACGAAAAATACACTCAGAAAAAATGTGACCAACAATGGAGAGCCACCTCCTGTCCAGGCTACTAATTGTTATACTCGTACGCTAATGCATCACTTATTTTGATGGATTTTGCTGTAGCGAAATGGGATGAGGAGGAGACCTTTGATTACTTCAAAACAAAAATTTTGCTAAAACGAAATGAAGAGACATCAAATGAAAGTTATGTTAAATTTTGATCATGCATTCACCAGTCAAACTAAAAGTGTATTAAAGTTCGATACACATTCCGCAGCCGATAAAAACCTGTCCACAATTTCAATTTTATTTCAGACATTAGTACGAAAACCAAAAAGCTACATCAAAACTAAAACTAAACTGGATCAAAATCGAATCGAAACTTTGTTGGAAATTCCTCATCAGTTGTAAATAATGCAATGTATGAGGACGGTTCCAAAACTATACGACGTATAGAGGGTGCCGGTTTGAACAAAATTATTTTGGTGAAACTTGGCAACCTTATAAATATACGAGTATGTTTTAAGTTTCGAAGCGCCACGTTCTTAAGTATTTTTATTTGAGCCACCAAAATTAACGATCTCAGTGAATCTGTGAACATGTAAAATATTGGTCACCGTTATTTAATTTAAAATTTCCATTTGAAAAGTCTCCAGTGCAACCAATATTAAAACTGAACTAGATGCTACTCTGGAGGAGTCTGCTCCTTCGTTTACGACTGTAAAATATTGGGTAGCAGAGTTTAAACGAGGTCGTACGAGTTGCCCCAAAACGAATACCGCAGGGGTCGACCAATCGAGGTATCCACGCCAGATACGGTTAAGAAAATCAACAAAATGGCATTGGATGATCGTCGACAGTGGCTGAGGGTGCGTGAGCTAGCTAAAATGATAGGCATTTCAAAAAATACTACACGTCGTATACTGGCCAAAGATCTGAAGAAAGCTGTCCGCAAGACGAATGCCGCGCTTGCTTTTAATAGATCAAAAACAGTGTCGTAAAGATGTTTTCAGTAGAGTGTTTGGCGATGTTTCACAGCAATAAAGCCGAATGTTTGCATCGACTTATAACCATGAATGAGACAGGGATCCACCACTTCAAATCTGAGACAAAGGAACAGTCAAAGCAGTGGACTGGAATTGAAGAATCGTATCCAAAGGAGACGAAAACGGTTCCATCTGCAGGCAAGGTCATGGCTTTTGTTTTTTGGGATGGCCACTTCTGTGCGATTTCTTCCTCCAAATGGTTCAATTGTTGACAATATAAGTCTAAATTAAGAGTTTTGTATTCGAGGAGAAGTTCATAGTAGATGATTCCTTGCCAATTCCACTAAATACACAGCAATGCTTTTCTGACTCTTAATCCTGTCTTTGTCACCATTTGCGCTGGCTCATCGAAACTTAACCACGAGCGTGGTCACTTAAAATTGTCATAATTAACCCATTTAATATCACCAGTCACCATCCGCTTTAGAAATAGGCCGATTTTGTTACGACTCAGTAGCGATTCGCAGAAGGAAATTCGGTTCATGAGTTTTTTTTACGGGCTTTTTCGGGGTTTTTTTACCCAGCCTAATTAAAGTGGTTCCAAACAATTTGTTGTTTAACCAAAATAGTGCTTACATGTCGGCCGGAATTGACATTCCATTTCTTTACGTTAACTCACGCGGCACCCAACCTTATTAAAGTGGTTCCAAACTGTTTTTTGTTTAACAGAACCAGTTCTTACATGACGGTCGGAGTTGACGCTTAATTTTTTTTTTTGTTCTGTCATTTTCGACAATTGGCGTTTCAAAATACCGGAATGAAATAGACGAAACTATCATTGCGCATGATTGTCTATCACAGTATCAGGATCATTAACACTATTCATATTTTCCGCTGCCTATGTTGTGTTTTCGCCTTTATCGAGGAAGAACGGCAAAGTATTTTGTATTTTCTTTTTGCTGATGTCCATTTTTAACAAGCGCTTAAACAATACTAAGTCAAGTAATCACAAAACTATGTGAATAGTTTTTTGAGTTCAAAATCCTATCTTCCTAACGCCATCTAGCTTAACTCGATAGCACTTATACAATGCGACATACAGATTACTAAACCAATCTACTGGAAAAATAGTAGATTTTCTTTTGCTATGCTTGTATCTTGCATTTTATTGGTAAATTTGTAGAAATTTCTTCGAGTGTTTCTTAACTTCTTTTTTTTCTATTATACATTCATTCAACCGAAAACCAAGCATTCGCCCAACAGAAAAAAACTGAAAAATACATCCTTTTAACGTCTTAACATACCATTTAAGATAGCATACGGAAAACGCCAAACTATCTTAGCCATGATTAGAGGAGGGACCCACAGGTATCTGCTCTTGGAGTTCATGAAATGCAAATAAAGATTTAATAGAATTATATACTTGCATATGAAAAATCATAGACAAATACATTTACATAAAGGAAACAAAAAAAAAACGCCAACAACAAAAACCTCGCATGGAAATGAAAAAGTCAAAGCATTTTTTTTTTCTCATAAGTTGGGTTTGGGCTGTGAAAAGGCGTGTTGTATTTTGTTGTATTACTGCCACCATTACCGAAAAATGCAGCCACAAAACTTTTTTTCTTGCACTTGTTTTGTGTTTAGTTTGGAAGCTAAGCAAAAAAAATTATTTGAACATTTTGGCTGCTATAAGTATATGCACCTTTTCTGATTTAAGGCAATTGCAGTATACACGACCTTACACTTGAGGCTTGAACTTGATGCTTGTTGTTGCGCAGCATTGAAGGAGTAACTACTTTGCACAGTACTCCATGACTGAGCTATACTTGAGAACTTTGCTGTATCGTGGCCGTTGTCGTTGTTGTTGTTGTTATTTTTTATTAGATACTTATACAGCATAAGCTATATAATTTTAGTTATACTGTTGTGGCATTGCTCAGTGGAAACTGCTTCGGGAGTTGGAGAAACTGAATATTTGTACTCATACGGTGGTGGAATGACGCGTGTTTGGGAAATTTGTGTGTGGGCTGTATGGCATAGAAGCCAATGTATGTATGTATGTATGGCTGGCTGCTCCATGGTGTTAGATTGTTGCAAACAGTTGGGAATCAACTTGGAATTACATATTGTTAGAAGTCATTCGTACCCAATAGACAAACCAAAATCAGCCAACACAGCAAATGTTGCAGTCGCAACAGCAAAAACATCAACATCTAATGCATTTATAAGTTTGTTTTATATGAATGAAGTGAGTTTATGCAGCGAGCATGTCTGGCTTTGTGTACAAAAGTGTGTTTTTCTTTAGCATTGGAACAAAGCTTGAGAACCAGCTCCAATAAAGGCACCAACAGCAGCATCACATAGCAAATACTTGTTAACTTTGTTACCGCTCTCACCCGATCACAGCCGTTGTATGTGAATAAACAAAAAGGCAATATTTATGGGTGCCGAATAAAACGATAGAATAAAATTAATTTTATTTGATGGAAATATTTATACTATCGATAGTTTGATTTATCCACGGCCATAGTAAGCGAAAATATTAACAAATCTTAAATATTTTAGTTTCATTTATAAGCTAAATTTAATATCAATATATATAGAGAAGCTCTAAAAAAACAAAACCTTTAGAATTAAAGAAAATTCTATAGGGGTTGTAAATAACTTGCCAAAATGAACAATATCTGCGATATCGTTAAGGAATCTGTTCATAATTTTTATTAAGTTCTAAAAGAATTTGTGGATATTTCTGTGGTCACAACCCGTAACAGCCTAACTCGAGTTAGGGCACAATTGAGTTATTAGCACCATCGTATTCAGCATATCTAAATTTATTTGTTCTAAATTTTTCATGTTTGTATCTCTTCTAGGAAGGCAATTAATCCTAAAAAACTTAATAGCTTAAGTTATATTTCTAAACGACTGTTTTGGCATAACTGCCTAAGTCAATTTAGGATTACAACAAAGATAAACATTATTTTTTCATCATTGCCTAAATCAACTTAAGTCGTTAATCCAAAAAAATAAAGAAACAATTTTATTTTCTTAACTTGAGTTAAGCTCTTATTCCGAATTATAATTTCGTTTTTTGATAAACATAAATTGAGTTATGGTCTTTCTCCAAACTTAAAGTTTTTTATTTAATCTGGAATAATAGCCTAACTCAACTTGAACTTTTTGACTTTCTTTCGTTCAACAATTCATAAGAGCCTAACTGTCTTTTACGATAATATATTTTGACTGCGAGAATAAACAACTATTTGTTGTTAACAACTAAGTAAAGAAATTCGTTTCCTTGGAATCTGTAGCAAAGTTTTCCAAAAAACGCCTTTTCCTGATTTTCAGTGAAGATTCAAAACTGTAAACTCCTGTACTGAAAATATTGAAAAACAGATTTAGGCTGTTATGGGTTGTGACCACAGATTTATACCTCTTCTAAAATATAGCAGTTGGAACAATGCAAAGGGTGTCCCAACAAGAATACAAGATTTAAATTTTAAATAAAACATTATATCGTAATGCTGACAGAATGAGGTTATGTATGGAACAACACATTGGGCAGATGGCCGCCGCGGCTTTGCTGACACACACGCGATTTTTTATTGAAATTTTCAATGACTGTTTCGCTTAAATGCTGCGGTATTTCATTAATACAGCGTCCAATTTCCTCTTTTAAGACTTGAGTCGTCGTCGGCTTATTCGCGTAAACCATCGACTTCAAAAAAACCCCAAAGAAAAAAGTCTAATGGTGTTAAATCGCACGATCTAGGCGGCCAAATCTGGTCTCCACCGAAATGGCTGATGCAGCAATTGAATTGTTTCTCTGGCTGTATGACATGTAGCGCCGTCTTGTTGAAACCACATGCCCTTCACATTCATTTCTTCAATTTCAGGTACGAAAAAACTGGTTATCATTTCACGATACGGAACACTTTTGACTGTTTGCGCTTGATTGACATGCCTCATTTTCATAAAAAAAATGATTCCAATGATTCCTCCAGCCTAAAATCCACACCACACAGTGACACGTTGAGGATGCATTTGCTTCTCGCGAATCACTCGAGGATTTTTCGCACCCCAAATGCGACAATTCTGCCTATTGATGAAGCCATCAAGACTCAAATGAGCCTCGTCACTGAAGATGATTTAATCGGCAAAATCAGCATTTTCATGTTGTCTCTCCAATACCCAATCAACGAACTCCCTTCGCTGTCCATGGTCAGCTGGCTTCAGTTCCTGAGTCAATTGAACTTTGTATGCATGAAGATGCAAATCTTTCGTCAAAATTCGCTGCATAGTGGATTTGGAAACACCAATTTGCTGAGCTCGGTGTCGAATTGAGGTGGATGGAGTTTGAGCGACATCATTACGTACAGCTGCGACATTTTCAGTCGATCGACCTGGTCAAAGGCGCGTTGTTGTCTTTACATCACTAACAGATCCAGTTTTGGCAAATTTATCTATTAATCTCTTTACATTTGACTCTTTTGGAGTATTATTGTGACCCCAAATTGATCGCAATTTGCGAACTGTAGCCGCAAAACTTTCACCATTTTGGTAAAACAATTTCACAATGAGAATGCGTTGTTCATTCGTGTAGCGCTCCATTTTTACTAACCTCGTACCTTCTACTAGCAAACAATAACAATTGTTCAAATGTCAAACAATGACACTTCGAATGGCGCCAAATTTAAATCTTGCGTTCTTGTTGGGATACCCTAGAAACGAAAGAAAACAAATTGATGGATCATCCGCCGTACAGTCCTAATTTGGTGTCCCTTGAACTGTTCTTATTCCCGCATATAAAACATAAATTGTTTTACATTCTTTTTTATAATTTGTTGATACTTTCAAAACGTTTGTGTTGGAGATACCTCAATCAGAAAAGTTGCCTCAATGGAAAAGTGTTTCAAATCTTCATGACGAATATTTTGGAAAAATAAATTCAATTTTGATGACGAATATTAGCCAGAAATATATACAAATTGAAACATTGCTATTTCTGAAGGCACAGTACTATTTCATCTAACTTTTGTATGTAGTTATTGCACGGTAGATGGCGTCTTGGCTGTTATAACTGTTTATTTCTCAAAACGTATATATCAACAACAACAAAAAAAATCGCTATCTCTTCAATAGCTTACATCAGCTACACTCATTTACAATCTTGTGGCAAGACGAAACATTCCGTTTATATTATCGATCGATGAAATAGGGCTCATTTCAATTGAAGGCATTTCATTGGCAAAGTTTTGCTAATACCACCGATGATGATTAACCACTAACATAATTTTGCACAATTCAAGTAATTGTATAATCGATACTTTTATTATTACTTAAAGTAGTTGGGTAAGGATAATTTACGACGCAAAAACTTACGAAAATTTACCGTAATATTATTTTCTACAGTATTGAGTTTTGTTTTACCAAAATTATTGCTATTATTTTATAAATTTGCAATATATTTTTACTCAAAAACCACTTTTGCGTTGTTTTTTTTACAAAATTAATTTCGCACACTGCACAAAGACTCAAAGACCGACAGAAACTCTAAAGACAATTTTCGATTAGCCACAACGTGGTTACATAATACAAGAAAGACTATTGTTTTCGAATAACGAACAGGAAGAAGAGAGCGGGGGAAGGGGGATAAATGCTCAGCATACGAAATGGCCAAGACAAAGAAAGTCTTTTTAACATGGTTTAAATTAAGTTTTAAACAAAAATTTAAAACAACTGCCAGGTTGATTTGCCATGTGAAAGAGTACAGATGGAGTCGTACGTACGGAGACAATGAAAACGACACGTATTGGCTACTAAACTAACTACTCGTATATGTTTGTTTGCTTGTACGGATGGGACATACCATACCACCATATATATATAAATACCCGATTTTTGTATTATTTTGGATTTCCTTGTAGTTGGAGTTGAAATTTTAAATTGTATGTGTGGTGGTATCTTTTGACTGTGGCCGTGATTACCGTTATTATTAAAGCATATACTTGAACACACCCAATAAAGTAAAATCATCACAATCACTAGCCAGCATCATCATCATCATCATCAGCATCAGCATCGTCGTCGTCATCTCCGTTTAGTAGATCTTAACTTTTAGACCATGGTCATGCTTTTTTCCGCAAAAAGGCTTTCTTAACTGTTTTCGGATTTTTGTTTTGTATTTTTGTAAAATGAACGAGCGAGCAGGAAAAAAAACAGCTCACACAACATGAACCAATTTCCATTGTAAAACTTTTTGCGCGCTACACACGTTGATATACATATATATACGAATATATACACATACATCCTTATATACATATAAACATACATTCTTTTTTCTCATTCCATTTGTCGTTGCTGGTTTGAGCAAACTTACAGTAGTAAGTTTTAACATGTTATTGTCCAATGGCCAAGACTTCTTAGATGAAACAATACAAACGATGTGAATACATATTTGCGCAGTTATAACTATTCCACTGCCTGGCATCGTACCAATAGTTTAATCTCAACTCACAGCAGGTTCCCTTTTTTGGATTTGAGGATAATACCTACCTACTTTTTCCACACAGCAGATAGATATGCCACAGCCAAGATAGGTGGAAAAAAAGTGTTTTGGCTGCCTTCCTCTCGAAGGAAATCATGGGGGCAAATGTTTACTTTAATTTCTCTGCATTAAAATGATATCTTGTTCTTTCTTACAAGAGAGACCTTTTACAATTCGAATGTGTGGTCTTTTTTTAGATGTTATTTTGGAGGAAAAGAAAGTAATTAAGTTTATAATAAAATTACAGATATCGTATGTGTGTGTGTGTGTGTATGTATGCATGCAATTATAGAGCAAATATGGGTTACATACGTTCGAAAGGTAGGCACTGATTTTAAAGAAATTGTACACATGTGAGGCATTTTCCGGGGGATAGCAAGAAATTCTAATAGCCAAAATCTGTTGCACTGTTTTGGGTATACAATTCCATTATGAATCTTTATTAAATATAAAAAGCTGGTGGGAGATCAAATCGAATTTGCCTATTAATAATTATTTTATTTTATTTTTGGGAATACAAATCGTATTGCAGAAACACTGGAAAAAGGTGAAAGACAGATTTCATTTTTTCATTACATGTTTATTATTAGTACGTTTTGTTCATAATCAATTGTAGGCCACGTGAAAGAAATAATTCCAATTAATTCCAATTAGATGCAGTAAGTTCACTGACTTACTTAGAAGACGATTAGAATAGACATTCGCATCTGTTATACGCCGCGCGTATAAAATAGTCACAAACGCTTTGTTCTTCTGCGCTTTTTCTCCAATTCGTCATCACAAGCTTTACAGTATTTCAAATGCCTGGTACTTCCAACGGAATTTTGGTCGCCATCTTTGTTGTCAAACAATTTTCATGCTAGAGCAATTGGGTTCATTCACGCATAGCCACCACAATGGCGTTTTACAGACCACACAGCTCATTGTTCATGCGACGCCGATACAACGTCGTCATCCATCCGTCAACGATGATGGATCTGTATATTTTCCGAAGTATTTTTCTCTCCAAAACCACCAGAGCTAATTTATCGGCTTGTGTCATAAAGAAACACAGCAAGACGGATAAAACCAGCCTTTGATAAAGTCGAATTTTTGTTCATCGAGAGAGAACTTTGTCATTAAACAGCTTGCTTAGTTTAGGTTAGATCAGTGTGGCAATCTGAATAGACAGACTCACACTTGGTCCATTGTGGTACCACGGAAACTAGAGATATGGATGTCCCTAGATTCCGCCGTTGAACCATTCTGAGCGCCTAAAGTGGCTCTTAAGTCCTAGGTCCCTAGAGAAATAAGAGCCCAGTTTTGATCCCCGCCTGTTCGCCAGCAAAGAAGGTGTTCTATGTACTTCTCCTCCTCTTCATGCCTACAGCTATTGCAGATGTCACTAGTCGCAACCTTCAATCTCATTGCATGCCTTCCAATCAGACAGGGTCCTGCCATGACGGATACAAGCAATAAGACGTCTGGTTGATGGCGACAGCCGTGTGCGTGAACGATTCAGATATAGGTGAGGCCACATCTGTCCGAATTGACTCCAACTCTGCTAGAGTCTCTAAGATTGTCCCTAGTCTTGTCAGCTCGTCTGCTCTGCAGTTCCCTAGTATGTCCGGCAATAAGGTGAATATGGAAATGCTGAGCCATCTCATTAAGAGACCTGCGGCATTTCAAGGCTGATGTTGAGTACAGGAATGCAGAATCCAGGGATTTAATAGCAGTTTGACTGTCAAAGAATATGTTAATGCCCCGCATGGTGAGACGTTATATCTGAGCCATTCGAAATCGCTTGCTTATTCGATAGCAATATCTCTTAGCAAGCAGTACAGCGACCACTCTAAATTTGTACTAGCTAACGCTCACACAGCGTCCCAAGCGAGTATACCCTTTGTTCGTTGAAACAAATAACTTTGTTTTGTCCTCATTACCAGTCACATTTTTGCTGATTCCATCTTAATGCTTGAGAAGACTGCAGAATCCACGGGGCCGCGAAAGCCTTGCCCATGGTGTGTCTATCACACTGGGTACATTACAATGCGTTTGCCAGCGCTCCCCAGGGATGGCCAAGTTAACTTGGACGATTTAGAAATAGGGGCTGACATTTTTGGGAGCATGCCACCGCAATTGTTAGCCCTTTCTTCCAGCCAAAAGATACCGAATTTATTACGCTAGTATGGGACATAATCCCTATAGGCAGAGGTGAGGCCCATCTTTTGGGAAGACTGCAGTGACATCTTGCATTTTTCTACTAATAAGGTCTAAATCATCGGCATACGCAAGTAGCATTTGGCTTTTATTGAAGATCCCAGTAGCCAGTCGTGTTCAAATGGTCGTCTTCTCACTTTAACTACCACCAGACGGATGTCTGATAACATTACCAAGGGACACTTGCCCGAATATCGGAAGTCGTGAACATTAAATTGAATATCAGTTAGGGAAACTAGAATTACTTTATTGCCCAAAAGATTTTAATATTTTCCAATGTTCAGCCTCTATAGCGGTTTTTTCTTTGGAGTTTAGTTGATTCCTTCAACGAATGATTGCCAAACTCCCCAAAATTCTAACTTTTGTTTAGCTATACTTTTTTCCAGCGACCGACAAAATCTTAATTTGATTTTGACTTCATTGTGTTCAAAATTCATTAAAAACTCTCAGCGGCAATATCGCTCATTATTTTTGCAGAACATTCAAGTGGTCTGCATTCAAAATGTTTTTTCTTTTCGCCCTTATTAGAATTAGCAAAAAAGGCACCTATTGTATAAGGAATTTTAGCAGGGGCTGTTGAAAACAACATAGCTCTATTTTGCCTTCAATGCATCTTCGGAGTCCTTTCCCAAAATAAATTTAAAAAATCTATCAAAATGATAACCATAAATTAAATGTTCTACAAATATATTGGGGATATTTCTGGATATCGATTATAATCATTTTCCAATTTTTTCTTTTTTTTTAACGAAGCCAAGAAAATTGCTCTAAAATGTAAGTTAATGAGCTAGAATATTTTACAAATATATTCTGGAACAGCTTCCACAAAAGATAGTCTGAGATGAAAATAATAAAAGTCCTTTTAAGAAATGTCATTAAAAATCGACAGAATGCCGAATGAAATAAAGTACAATAAATTGGAATATAGAGATTAGGTCATAGCAGACAAAATTTGCGAACACTTCAAATGACCGAGTTTCAAAAGGGGCTACAAAGACATGTGGAAATAGAAAGCTGAAGGATACCTATCTTCGTTAACCTCTAGACCTGTAGAATAGAAGTCTATACAGTTTCGTTGCCACTGCTTTGAAATTTTTAAAACATGTTTAGTATTTAACTGCAATACTTTGTAAATATAGAAAAAAGGAGCGGGAAACCAAGCGTTTGTTGATAAAAAAAATGATTAGGTTCGAGCTCACATTATTGTACCAAACCAAAAGGAAGTCGAGTGAAAATATGCGTTATCCATTTTTCGTTTTCAAATAAAGTTAAATAAAACACACATAAAGCTATTATTTCGATAAAACTTTTATTTCATTATAATGCTTGGACCTTGCCATTATATACGAAATACAATGTCATTTAAATGACCGTCTCTCGATTGATTGCAGCAGTGGATCCTTTTGAGATAGTTTTCAACCACTTTTTCATACATTTCGTTCAGTATATCGGCGATAACGTTTACGCTTTGACGTAGCTCCACAAAAAAAATCTCATGGGCTCAAATCGCTCGATCTTGGTGGCCAATTGGTATCACCAAATCGAGAAATTAAGCTTTCTAGAAACTTCTCATCTCTCATGGTGTTGTGTGGCTCGTGGCACTGTCTTGTTGAAACCACATATCGTTCAGTTCATAATCTTCAACTGCAGGCAAAAAAAGGTCGGTTATAATACCGCAATATCGCTCTGAATTGACAATAACGGTTTCTCCAACGTCATTTTCGAAAAAATACGACACCTCTAGACCATAATGCGCAACAAACAGTCACTTTTTCCGGATGCAATGGCTTTTCCACAATCACTTCTGAGTGCTTCAAGCTCCATATGCGACAATTTTGCTTGTTGACGCAACCAACGAGTGAGATATGAACTTCATCGCTGAAAAAAATTTTGTTCCATTGAAACCCCACGTTTGAATCAACACTTTTCGTCATTGGTTAAACGATCCATATTCGTAAATGGCAAACCTTTTACTAAAAAAATAACACTTAAAATGACAGGCATTTAACAGAAGACAGCCTTGACAGACCCGTGGTTTTGAAACCACTAAATGAGTAACCCTATGTACGTAAATTAGTTCAACTGTCTGAAATTTTTGTACTATTTTATTTCTCTTTTTTTACTTTTTTTCTTTTTTTTTTAATCATATAATTTTATATCATTTTTCAAATAAGTCGAGAATTGGATTTCTAAACAATTCAAATGTTTGAATATGAATCCGCCCATTCCCTCCATGAAATAAAAACTTAACAACACTACGTTATCCCTGTTTGCACAATAAATTCGTAACATATTCAAAGAAAAACGACTTCATAAAATAATTTTCGAATAGATTTCATTATGAATGATTACATAAAATATAACAAATTCAAATATTACCAAATTATTGATGTAAATAAAAGTTTTGAATAATAAATAAAGCGTTTGTCAAATATTTTCGGATTTCTTCATATAATTCAAATACGATTGCACTGTCTGTCATCAGCATCAATAGTGAAACTCATTATTTGCTGCTGAGACCAAGATATTTTCTTGACTATAATTGCGTGACAATTTGTTAACATTCATACGTACACGTATGCACATACACGCACACAAACGATGTTTGCTTGATTCCGAAACAAACAAACACACTTTAGTGTAGACATACAGAGGTCTATGTATAGTTAAACATAAAAAGTATGTTATTTAAATTTGTATTTCACATTTCAACCATACATTTAATGTCATAAGCATGTAGCAAACATTCATGCGAGTATGTTTAACTACTGGCTATGTTTGCATTTAATGTCTATCGATGAAGACACACAAAAAACAAATGCGAATTTTCTTGGCCATCATTGTAAAATATCAACTCTAAAGTGGTAAGCGTGAGAGAAGACCAAATAAAGGTTTGTCAAAATGCATATTTCTAGCACAAATTTCCCCTCAGCCGATATGATACACTTTCCGTTTTAGTGATATCGATGATGGTGATGATGATAATGATGACGATGCCGACGGCGACGACAATTGCATAGATGGGCTAGTTATTGCCAACCGTAATTTGTTTGAATTTTGTATCTAAGTATAATTTTTTTGTTATCAACAACTGGGCCAATAGGTTATTATTACTACGCTTTTAGACATTATCATCACTTCTGGCGAAGAATAGGCAGCAGCTAAAGACACTGCACAAGAAATAGCCAACAAAAAATGAAAGAAAATAAAATGAAAACTATGATTTTAAACTTTAATAATATTTTGCCAACACAATAGTAAAACAAAGAACTTACAAGTATTGCTAAGTTCGGCTAAGATATAAAAAGAAATTATTAGATCTAATTATGGAATATGTACATCGATTACAGCAAATGTTTTGTTGGCTAATGAGAAACGATTATATCGTATTTATAGCAATTTAACTCACCAAAATCGCTATAGTATACATATAAATATATATACAGGGTGGCCCAAATGCAATCAGCCATCCGCTCGATTTGATTTGCACAGACTACTTCCTTTCGTATTATTTGAAATTAAGTTAATATAAATCAGTCGCAAACTTTAACACAACTAAAAAATATGTGGACGAAAAAAACGATAAATCTTTAAGTGAAAGTATTAAGAAAAATGATGAAAAATTAAGATTTTTGCTATAGCCTGTTGATTAGATTAGCGCCATATGAGGCCTATAACACAATTACTTTACTCAAGCACAGGGTGGGCCATATGAGTGTTGGCGATTGAATTCTTCAATTTCTCGGTAACGGGCGGCGTGGTGTGACGGGGGGATATGTTGTTCGCTGCGCCGCTTCCTGGAAATTTAGTCGCCATGGAGCCGTACACGGGAGTGCAGCGTGCATTTTGTGTCCGAGCGTATTACGAAAACAATAAATCAGTCATTACTGCACGACGTTTGTATCGGCATGAACACGGTTTACACGATTTAAGTGAAGTTCCAAGCGCCAATGTGATACGAAAATGGATCAGATTGTTCGAAACAACCGGCTCAACAGTACCAATTACGGTTCGTGGTCGCCCAGTTTCTGCAAGATCAGCCGACATTGTGGAGCGTGTTCGTGTTTCATTACAGCGAAATTCGCAACAGTCAACATGTAAGAGAAGTCAGTCTTTGGATGTCAAAAGAACAACTTTACGACGAATTTTGAAACGTGATTTGCATTTGAAGGCTTATAAGATTCAGATAGTCCAAGAATTAAAATCCGATGATGCCAATAACCGACTTAACTTTGTCAATTTGATGCTAGAACGGTTCAACAATTTCAACAACGTGATTTTTAGTGATGAGGCCAATTTTCACCTTAATGGCCATGTGAACAAGCAAAATTGTCGGTTCTGGTCTGAGACTAATCCCTGACGCTTGCATGAACGTCCACTTCACAGCCCTAAGCTTGTCGTGTGGGCTGGGATAACGTCAACCGGTATTATTGGACTATACTTTTTTGAGGACGAAAGAGGGCATGCGATGACGGTTAGAGCGAACAATTATTGCAACATGCTGGCAGACTTTTTGGTGCCAGCTTTGCAAGAACTTCAAGGCAATACCTCGAGGATGTGGTTTCAACAGGACGGGGCCACATGTCATACGGCTAGGGTATCCATAGAGCTGCTGAAAAATGTTTTTCCTGGAAAACTCATTTCGAAAAGGGGGGATATTGAATGGCCCCCACGTAGCCCCGATCTCTCTCCATGCGATTATTTTCTACGGGGCTACCTCAAATCGGTAGTCTACGAGAATAATCCGACCAATTTAGAGCAGTTGAAGAGGTAGTCGGTAGTCTACGAGAATTATCCGACCAATTTACAGCAGTTGAAGAGGAACATTATTCAGGAAAGTAACAAAATACCGAGAACAACTTTTCAACGAGTTTTCCAAAATTTGCGACTTCGGTTCCAAGAGTGTCAAGCAGCCAAGGGACGCCATTTGGACAACATTATTTTTAAGTCTTAAAAATTCCCATGCTTCTACTTTTTAAAAATACAAATATATTTTTTTATGTTTCGTAGTTTTTTTTAATTGAATATTTAAACCGCCAACACCCTTATGGCCCACCCTGTATAAAGCACCAATAATCCATGCTAGTTGTGTCCAAGGAATGAGTTGGCAAGAAAGTAATTTCGGATTTTTTGATCAACGTAAATTTCAAATTTTTTGCTGTCAAATTAGCGAGTTGAAACCATTTCAAAAGGTATTCAATGGTCTTGTGTTACACTTTCAACTTCTTTACAACTTCTCGAATAAAAACGTGTTCGTACGATTGACTCAATAGCTGGCTTTAATTTCACACTTATCAACCTCATTTTGTTCGATTGCTCAGATGATCATTTTTGAACGTGAAATTTCCCGAATGCACGCGAGTTCTGTCATGGGTCCCAAACCATTCAGGTCGTAAATATATCAGTGTGCCTCCATAGACTTTTAGCCTCTTTTGAAATGGCTTAAATGCTTTTTTAAATCTCAATATTCACAATACTATTTAAAAGTAAACTAACCACTGAAAATGATGTGATCTATTATTGAACCCTAAAATGTTAGCTGTGTAAAGATATAACATAAAATTGGATCAGATAAGTTAATGCGTTTCAAAAATCACTCAACCACTATGTGTGAGAAAAAAACTACATTTTTTTCTTACCAATTCAACACTTTGATCTTCCTTTCTCAGAGGATATTGCATATCTGTCTTCTCTCAATCCACTATAAGATGCATGTATTGTACCATTAACCAATATGACGGTTACCCTTGTGCCACCCTGTACAAGTGGATAAGAAATTATGTAGTAATTGTACATTGAGAATCACCTTACTTTCCTGTAGCCTCAAGGCATTTTATGAAATGATCACAGACAGTGTTAGATGGTTATTGGAATTTTTTTCTTTTCATTTTAATTACAAGGGAATTATGCCAAGTCTCTAAAGGCTATGTTGGCTTAGATGCTTAGAAAAAAATGCAAGTAATACACACATTTCTAACCTCTCTTGTTTTTTTTTAGGAATATTTTCGTATATAGGAAATGATGGCTATTAATTTTAATAAGCATGATAATCATTTTACCTCATATGAGTTTACAACTCTCATTCACGTCACTCATTCGGGTGATGGAGTCATATCAGCATAGTAAAGTTAGTATTTTACCAACTATTTTTGTTTAAGGTGGGCATGTGTGCAAGTAATCACATCCCATATGGTGGGTACTGATAATATCCAAAAAAAAATCTTACTCACATAGATACACGTTTCATAAATTAGGTCAAATCACCGGTAATAAGTCAGAAGTTATAAAAGCAAAACAGCATAAAACCCAAGTAACAAAAAGATTATCTAAATGTTCTATTGTAAACATAACAAGACCGAATAGCAATTAATAAAATGAAAATAAAGTACGCAGATATTGAGGTACTTATTTCAGTGGCTTTATGATGTCTACATAAAAAATAATGATGGATAATAGTTCAATAATTACATATACGAGTACAGACAATGAGTTAATTGGTTTTACTTAACAAAGATTTTCCTTAACTAAAGATTGAAGGAATTGCAAAGCTATTTTAGAAAAGATTTTGTGTGGAAATTAGCTGTACCATAGACAGATTATGCTAACTAATGCGTACATGAAGCTTAAAACTAGTCATTTAGAAGCCAATTCTATTGACATTTTTGAATTTTTATTTTTTTAATGCTCTGTCAAATTAGCGCCAGGTTTTAATTGAAAATATCCTATTTAAGGATAATTCTTAGTCTAATATTTATATTAACAAATGAAAAAAAAATAATAAAAAAACTGTACAACTTTAGTAATGCATAAAAACTCAGCGTAAACTTTTGGAAGGTAAATAAAAAATAAGAGTTGTTACAAGCCTTCTGGCTTCTGCTAAGAAACTCAAAAGGTACTCTCATTTACATACCTTCTCAGCACATGCATGAAAATGCCATGATCCGATACACAGGTCTTCCTGCTTCTTTTAGGAGGCCTTTAGGAAACATATAGGTATATGATATGCTTACGAAATTCGCTAAGAGACCGTATGCCCAGATCTTTTTACTCCCTTCCAAAAGATCTAGTCCAACTTTCAGAAGGCCGATAGAGGTTATTCATTTCAAAAAGTAAAGAAATATTTGCATCTTCTGTAGTATATGAGTGTAATTTGTCTAAGTATATATTCTAGAAAGATCATCAAAACCGTACCTAGAACAATGAAGTATGATATATGTGATCTCTTTCCCTCTTTATCTGTGGGTGGGTCTTTTCTAGAATTACGTTTACGACAATAAGTTATGTTTGTTCCTCTCACTCCTATTATATAGTTTATTGTTATCTCCTTTTCACCTGTTATGTAAATAAGAACATTCTAGAATTAAGTCTATGATATACAACACTATTCTGTAAATATGTTTGTCTTTGTTGCACCCATTATGTAAATATGTGTTCTCTCTGAAATATTGTAGCATTTTCTAGAATAAGTACTTTTAGTATAAATAGAGCAACTTTGTACATTTTTGGAGAATTAATAAAGTTGGCGTTGATGTGGAAATTCGCTCTACGATACCAAACTTCCTTTCTCAAAGAAGGACCTTCTTAGTAACTACCATGCAATACTGGTAGCTGCAACCTGTTGCAGGTGCATGCCTGCGTTTCGTGCCAACATACGAGTACGATGGACGACCAGTTCCATGCGAGGTATGATGTAGCGAAACTGGAGCAGTTTTTGTCTGCGACAGGGTTTTATTTTCTGGTAGCACGGGAGATCAGGGGCCCCAAGAACTATTTGTTCTTGCCTGATCGTGGTGTTGGACCCCTTATGGGAGCATCATGTTGACTGTGGTTGCCAGAACACGTGTTTTTAGTGATCTTGCGTTACTTCATTTTCTCCTGAAGGTAATGCGAGAACTTGGAAAACACTGTTTTTCGTCGATTAGTTTGAGATGTCTAGATAGGCCGCACTCCTAACCGGGAGGAAGTTCACTTCGTACCAGTGACTTCAAAGGTACTTTGGCTGAGGGAGGAAGCAAGCCCTAAGGACATTTTCCCAGGGGATATGCTTCTTATCTCAAAGGTGCTTCAACTAATCCTTCCGAGATTAGTCTGAGTTCCCCAAATGGGCACTGGCTGTCGCAAATACGAACAAAAGCAGTCCCATGTGTGATGCAACACCGTGAGTAAGGCTTCCAAAGCGAGACCTACAAAAAACTTAGGCAACTGTCGTTGTTTTTGTTGTCCTCGGCCTGACATATTTAAATGGAACTATGGGATTAAGCATGTGAGTGTAATATTAAGTCAAGAACGTATTCATAAAATTTATCTTTCGTCCCATTTTTTCCTTCTTTCCTTTTCTTTCTTTATCCTTTGTGCGTAATCTTACTGGATTTAATTATATTCAAATTATGTCTAAATCTCTCACCAACTACAAATTCATATCGTTTCTGCTGGCAACTGCAGTAGCTATCAAAGTTTTTATATCATGTCCTTCCCCGTCCAGTCCGAATTTGCAGGTAATATCCGACAAACACAAAGAGGCATCCTTTCTTCAAAGATTTCGTATAATCCAGATGGACATCTTCCAATCATTGTCTTGATACCATGACTTCATAATATTTTTTTTTTTCTTTTCATTTTGAGAGTTGGTGGCCACAGCATCTGATCCTTGCGTTGGGGTTACTAACAACCACTGGAAAGACATAAGAAGTTAATTTACCTTAGATGTATCAATGTAATCACGCTAATTCCCTTCTCACTTTAGCTACCACCGGACAAACTGTCATTATCAATGAATACTTGACGAGTTTTGAAAATCATAAGCTGCTTAGGAAATTTGACTTAGGACCGTTTTGTTGTTGCTTACAAATTAACAGCAGTCAGGACGCCTAAATTAGAAGCACCACATGCTCAACTGCCAAACCCTTTAACTCATTGTCAAAATATAAACCAGGACATCACATTTAGGTATCTGCTCCGATCGCTAAGACTTAACATATATCGCAGAGTGACGAAGTAGTTGCAGCGAAATAGTCTACTGTCTAACGATGATTCGGAACGTCACAGTTTGAGAAGCATTTACCAAACTTGTCGATTACTCGACTACTTGAAGTATTCGTCAAATACATCGAGGTGAATGCTGCTCAAAACATGGCTATATGGGGAATTTAATTAGCGATCATGCAAACGGTAGACACGTTTACTAAGCATTACGAAACTTTACATCCTCAGTTTTATTTTCGACCATATCAATTCTGATATCGGCAACCTGTTCCATGCTTTCAACAAGATATACGGGCGTTGTCAGTGAACTCCTCCTAAACGGCTAGACCGCTTTGCATAAATTTTTGTATATGCGTCTGGGTGGTGCCCGGGAAGGTTTAGATTTACAATTCGGTCCAATTGGACAAAGGGGCGTGGTACCTCCCATACAAACAAAAAATTAAAAACCAATTATTTCTGCTCCTGCTTACGGTATTTGAACAAAATTTGGTGCGTAGGTTTGGTGTACATATCTTAAGTGCTACTGCAAATATGGGCGGGATTGGACAATGGGGCGTGGTACCTCCCATACAAACCATAAATTAAATGTCCAATATTTCTGCTCCTGTTTACGGTATTTGAACAAAATTTGGTACATCGGTTTGGTGTACATATCTTAAGTGCTGCTGCAAATATGAGCGGGATTGGACAATGGGGAGTGGTACCTCCTATACAAACCACAAATTAAAAAGCAATTATTTCTGCTCCTGCTAATGGTATTTAAACAGAATTTCATTTAACATTGAAACATTTCCAATAAAAATAAAATTTGAAGGCAAAGCAACGTTTGCCGGATCGGCTAGTATACATATACATTAATGTAGTGTCTAACTCCACATATCCAACTCTTTTGCAGTTCGTCTCACAGCTATTTCTGTGGTATTTAATTCACAACAAGGCAAATTTTCATAACAGAGTCTATCTTCGTACCTTACAGAAATACCAGTGCCGCTGACTCCTAATGTACTTGCCACGGAATAGGTCCTACCAACAAATAGGATCCATACAAAGGAGACGGCAAGATGAGACAGATAGGAATAAATTTGCCTTTTGGTAACTTGCTCCAGAGCGAAAAATAAGAAAGCGAATATCTCAGCAAAAAAAGACTAAAAATTTAAAAAAAAAATTGAAAATTTTCCAAAGATTGTAAAAGCTTTTTCATAGCTTTTAAGGTCTGAGAACTTTCTTAAACATTCCAGATAATATATTCATTTAGATCAATTCGGCGACATGTTTTTAAACTCCACTCCTGTGCTATATCCTAATAACATTATGTTAACAGATCAATTTCATTTAAAACTGACATCCATAAGACCAATTTTGAACCATTTCATTTCCTGGTAGACTACTTTCTCCTTGCACTGTCTCCTTATAATATATGAAATGCATATTGACGACAGGGCCAGCAATCCCACCTGGATATTAACAAACATTCTTATGTGATATTTCAAACTTTATGTGATAATATTTACGATTTTGTCCTCAAGCTAGTTAGAGTATGCTTTTGGAGTGTCCAAACAAGCCAAAAAATATGTGCTAATGCAATTTTACTTTAATAAAGTTCTACGTTAGTACAATTTTTAACTTTAAGATGAATGAATATTTGTAAAAAGAATTGAACATTAAGCAATAACCATATTCTGAGATACATCCAGTTGCAATAATCAACAAAACAAAAAGACTTAAGAAACAAACTCTCTGTTTTAAATACTCAATACTTTAATGGCGATTTCTTTCAAGTACTAATTTTATAAACAACGGCAAAATTATTGGGCTCTACCAAAATTTGTGGACATTCATTACCAACGTTTTTTGGTGGCCAATAGCGCTTATTTAGTAACTAAAAATTAAATTTCATCATGGTTGTTATTAAGACTTTATTCAAATAAAGTCACTTTGAAGTTTAAATGGACTGTAATAAAATGGGGAAAATATAAAATTATCGAGAGCATTTCATTTATTATACCGCTTATAAAATTTTTATCAATGTAAAACATTTCTCATTCTCATTTCTTAAACCTCTAACAACATTTTGCAAAGAAACCAATAAAAGTAGGTTACAACATAAGTCAACATAAAATATCTGTTCGTTATAGCTTGGGAAAAGGAAAGATTTTGGAGCAACATTGCGATATTAATAGTTATTATTATTTTACACAATTGTATAGTAGATATCTGGACCAAAAATATACGAGTATATGTACATGCATGTATCACAGTTAAATGCCGGTTGACGCCCCCAACTCGGTGATATTTGTAACAATAACAAATTTGGTGGTGTAACCAATTTAATGTTTTACTGCTTTTCCGTTTGAAAACATTGCGTGCTAACATTTAATATATATATTTTGTGTGTGTGTGTGTTTGTTGTACGTACGTAGATGAAAACTAAAGGAATTAATACTAATTGCCATAATTTACTATTGGCAAGTTTCCTCATTTCGTAAATTGCATATGTAACCGTTAGCTACCGTCATATAAACGCCTTCAAAATGTTGTAATTGTTATTGTTTCAAAGTCAAAAATGTTGTCGATAAAAACAAACAAGCAAACCACACAACTAGCTCTTTGTATGTAATTATGGCTAATTTCTTTCAACAAATAGGAATGCACAAAAGTGATTGTTTTCAACGCAATACTTATTTACGAGTATGTGTTGAAAAGGTCAGTTATCAAAAAGCAAAACGAGTTGAGATTTTCATAAATTTAATTGCTCATACAGACATAAATGTGTGCGTGTGTGTGTGTAAGCTTTTTTTATCTTGAAATCGTTTGTGTTTGCTGCAATGTAAATCTGTATTACCAAACGCATACATAAGTATATACTAATTAATTTTTATTATTTTACATGTTGCTAAACGTACTTTGCCCTTTAATCAAAGTTCATAAATGAGCTATAAATTGCATGGTAATACCTTAAAGGGTTTTTGTTGTTATGTTCATTAACTACAAAAGTTGCATACTATACCAAATATAAAATCAAAGAACCGGACAAACAACACTATTAAAATAATCAAAAATTTTTATCTACATTTAACAGATTTCACATTTAATTAATTTACAAGAAAAATACGTTTGTATCGCCTAAATTGAAATTGAAAGACTTAAGCAACAAACTCCATATGCATAACGCTAATTGTCGTTGAGGATTCATTATTTTGAAAGTACAGGGTGTCCGTCAGGAAGGTAAGCTACTTTGCTTTGTTTATAATTTTTGATTAAATGAAAGAGAATGGTTTTTATATTGATAAATGTTTTATTTCATGTCGGCAATTATGTATGGAATACAATATCAGATAAATGTCCGCCTCTGTTAGCCTCACAAATGCGAGATCTTTTGAGCACATTTTTCATTACATTCTTACACATTTCAAGCGGTATTTCATTAATTTCATCGTGAATATTTCGTTTGAGTCACTTAAGCGTTTCTGGTTTGTTTGCATAAACCTTGCTTTTCGGATATCCCCATAAAAAGAAGTCCGGAACATGGAGGCCAATCAACATCACCAGTTCTTGAAATAACTTGTGAAAAGAGGTCTCGCAGTAATTCCGTTGTAATCCTGGCTGTATGCGATGTGGCACCGTCTTGTTGATACCACATGTTAATCAAGCCCAAAGCATGCAATTGTGGCGTTAAAAAGTCTTCAATGATATCACGATATCGCTCCCCATTGACAGTTACCGTTACGCCGTTTTCAGTTTCATAGAAGTACTTGTAAGGTCCAATGATTCCTCCTGACCAAATTGCACACCAGACTGTCATTTTTAATGAATGCAAAGGTGACTGATAAATAATTTGAGCGGTTTCCTTGCCCAGAACCGACTATTCTGTTTATTCACATATCGATTCAAATGAAAATGTGCCCCGTCACTCATTATGATTTTTTCATGAAAATCGGGGTTGCCATGGACGAGCTGTAACATCCTGTTGGCATATATAGGGCGGTGTAAATGCTCTTGTGGAAGAAGCTCTTGTGTCAACTGAATATTAAATGGAAACAAATGCAAATCCTTGTGCAAAATTGTGGCCAAAGTTGTTCCTTGAAGACCACGCTCCTGATGAGCACGGTGTCAAATTGAGGTTGCTGGATTGGTTTGAACACTTTTTTGAGCATACGACCCAATATTTTCATCCGACCTTGCAGTACGTTGTGGTCCGTGCTTGGCCCATCAGCTACAGACCCTCTTTCTTCGAAATCATTCACGATAAATAGTGCGTCTTGTTCGCACGTTGTTTCTCCCAAAAATTTCACGTAACTTTCTCATCGTCACAGTAATCGATGATTGATTTTGATAAAATGTATTAACGATTAAAACACGTACTTTATATGTTAATAGTTTCGAAATTACAAATCCATAACAAGAATTAGTATCCATATCCATATGAAGTTTGCTTCTTAAGTCTTTTGTTCTGGGCCATACACACATATTACTGCATTATTACTGTATGCTATTTAACTCTTAAATATCTTTGAATTTATCAATGTTAAATATGTCATTGTTGGTTTAATATATCTGTTTAAGTTAACTTATTTAGTTCTCTAATATATTTTACTTCTATGCATTCATAATTAATTCATAACTCTCTGTTTATAGCGTACATTAGGGGAATTTCAATTATCTCATATATGATATTTTCCAAATTATTAGCCAACCTGTACATATCGATGTTGACACAGTTGTTGTGTTTATGAAATTATTTCAAAATATTCATTTATGTATACAATAAAATGCTTACGGAAGGATAGTTTTTTTTTTTACTAGCTAATAATATAAACATACAATGAACAGAAATGCCATTGCATAAACAGAAAAAAGTATCAACAATTTATTTCCGTATTTTACATTCAGCTATTAAGTGTGAAATTCGTCATAAGAAGCTGAAAACACATGAACACAAAACTATCTAGAAATTATAATATCTACAAAAATTCCAGCACAAGTCCTAGTATTCAGTACTTTTCAAAATATGCTGTGATTTAAGTTTGTTTTCCATTTTCATAACTTCGCATACATACTTTTTTCATTCGCTGAATAATTTATATGATAAAGAAACACATTTCCTTGAATAATATGAATGGAATATGGAAGAGCTTCTCACAGTCACTGAGCTTTTACGCATTTCCCTCTTATACCCAGCGAAATTATTATAAGATATGATACGACTTGGTTTTCCGCAAATGATAAAGAATACCTTAAGAAAATTGATATTTCCACAGATTTCTAGCCAAGTCTTTTAAAGTCTAGTCTAGTCTTTTAAACAAGCATTTATTACGACGTTCTGGATAGCTTTAGGCGGGGATTGTCACCAAAATGAAATCAAATATGAAAAGATTTTTGATTTCTTTCAGTTTCTGGTATCTAATTCACAAATTTACAAAAGTTGTCATTCTAATTCCTACAGCCTTATCAAAATTATGTTGAATTTTGTTTTTATTTCATACATCTAAAATGAAGTTGCAAACAATTGTGATTGTAAATTAACATACTCAAAATAAATTCAGAAACAATTTAGATTCCGATTCAGTTTATGACAGTTTTTGTTTATATTTCATTTAGAAATTCAAATTTCTAAGAGCCTGGCATCGTAAATTCCAAAGATAAATTGTTTGAACTATTTATATGTTTCGCAGTTTGGCGCCAGACCTTCTTCACTGCCAGTCTGGTTTCAATTCTGATTCAGAGTAAGAAACGAAACTACATAAAATTATATTTTCGTTTCAGGTTTTCGAAGCAAAATATCTGTTTCATTATGTTTTGACAGGGAAACAATTTAAGTTTCTAATTTCATTTGAGGTAAAAAATGAATCAATGTGTGAAGCGAATTATTGTTTCGAATATGAATCAGGAACAAATATCTAAAGTACTTTGAATAAATTTGCAATATCAAAAGCTAAACGAAACTGAATTTTCCTTAAGGCCCCTGCTTTTAAGAGTAATATAATTAATCTATGATAGGTGGCGCACAAGTCATTTCCATGAATGCTATTTGCATATGAGATAAAAGCAAAAATATAAAGTAGCGTATTTTCTGAAAATCATACTTCTGGTTTACATGGATGTGAATTCCGCATACATACATAAGCAATTCGCAATACTTTTCTATAACCGCAAAAAAGAAATTTCCAAATTAAACTCAACCTTAAACTCAACTTTAGACACGAAAGTCATACATATACGAGTATAAATAACTACAACGGGACAGAATTTAAATTAAATATGAAGCAATGATACTTGAATTAACAGATACCTAGAGGGTGTCCCAACAATAATGCAAGATTTAAATTTGGCACCATTCGAAGTGTCATAGTTTGACATTTGAACAATTGTTATTGTTTGCTAGTAGAAGGTACGATTTTAGTAGAAGTGGAGCGCTACACGAATGAACAACGCATTCTCATTGTGAAATTGTTTTGCCAAAATGGTGAAAGTTTTGCGGCTACAGTTCGCAAATTGCGATCAATTTGAAGTCACAATGATGCTCCAAAAGAGTCAACTCTAAAGAGATTAATGGATAAATTTGCCAAAACTGGATCTGTTAGTGATGTAAAAACAACAACGCGCCTTCGACCAGGTCGATCGACTGAAAATGTCGCAGCTATACGCGATGATGTCGTTCAAACTCCATCCACCTCAATTCGACACCAAGCTCAGTAAGTTGATGTCTCCAAATCCACTATGCAGCGAATTTTGACGAAAGATTTGCATCTTCATGCATACAAAGTTCAATTAACTCAGGAACTGAAGCCAGCTGACCATGGACAGCGAAGGGAGTTCGCTAATTGGGTATTGGAGAGACAACATGAAAATGCTGATTTTGAAATCCTCCTTCATTAGCGGCTTACTGTGCAATTTTCAACGAAAATTTCATAAATTTCAAGTTAAATTTAACCTGTACACGAGTACATTTCAGGTTAAACATCATCCATTTCGAGACAAAAGTTTGAAATCCTAAATTAATATAATTTTTAATTTGCTTTCAGTTTATTATCATTAGTTCTGATTTTTGATATTTCACATATTCACATTGAATTCAAATTTTTTAAGGTGGCACATTTTTTTATGATGTCTGATTCCTAAAAATTAATTAAAACTCATTCGAAGAATTGATTTTAGTTCGATCTGTGTGTTAGAACTTTGTTTTTTGTTTATTCAAGCTCAAGACCGTTTAAGCTTGGTTTATTGAAAGAAATTTTAGCAGAGTGATATTCTCATAATGCCAGCTATTTCGGATTCAGCCACGGATCCTCATCAGCAGATTTGGTGTAATAGCTGTGAACAGTTTATCAATTCTTATGCATCTGAAGCTTTCAACTTAATGAGAATCCCCTCTTGATTACTCTCGACTCGAAAAATATCATATGCTTTCACTTTTGACAAATATTTGTCAAACTTCTTCTGAACCAAGTTTTGCAAAAAGCTAAAATAATCTTGAGTTTGAATAAACAAAAAACAAAACTAATTAAAATACATATCCAGAACTACTAGCGACCAGGTGAATCTATTTTTGAAATGTGGAAATTTTTACTTATTACAAACTTGTCTGCTGAATTTTCATTTCAAAATTAGTGTGGCTTAGAATGCATCTCATATAGCGCCCCATATCATATTTTATAAATGTCATTGAATTTCAATATGTGCGTTAAAAACTAACTGTACCCACTTGGTTGCAATTTATGCATTTGTTCTCACTTCAGAAATATTTACAGTAGATTAAGCTTGAAAAATATTCACTTGCTATAGTTTCTTCAGTACTTTGAAATGTGATATATCGTCCACTGAAATCAACTAAGAATAATGTCATTCAAAATTTAAGCTGAAGTTACTGTCGAAAAGTAGTGTTGAGCTATGTTATAAATGGGAAATAGTAACAGAGTCTTGCGAAAAATGATACTAAAGATACTAATTTCAGCTTTGATTTGCTAGTTAGTTGCCAAAAAAAAAACAAAAAAAACCCGGGAATTTATTCATTTATTGGGATTACAAATAGGTCTCCGCCGTTTTGTAAAAGACGACCGCACCAGTAAGTTATAAAATTGGCGGGTGTAAAATAACTGTGACATTTTAGCGATATTGTGTTGTTTTTTTTTTATAAACGTCAACTTTTAAGCCGAATAATCTTCATGAAGAGGAACTTTTGATTTATTTCTTTAATTTACAGAAATCTGCAACTGAGACGTATCAGTTGCTTGTAGGAACATATGACGATGCTGCTTTAAGTGAAAGAAATTGGTGGGTTTGACATCAAATACAAGGAGCGTATTAGAAAAATGAAAGTGTAGGTAAATGCCAAATTTGAATCGCATCTTTGTCAGTAAGATTTGTGCCAAACGAAGGAATAGTTTGCAATTATATCAGAAATAACTCAATAAACTATTTTATATCGTTTTAAGTCGTCCAGAACGATTCAACAGGAAGGTTTGTTTGCATAAACCTTGCTTTTCAGATATCCCCACAAAAAGAAGTCCGGAGCAGTCAAATCAGGATAATCAACATCACCATTTCTTGAAATAACTTGTTGTGGAAGGAGAGCTCGCAGTAATTCCATTGTAGTCCTAGCTATATGCGATGTGGCACCGTCTAGTTGATACCACATGTTAATCAAGCTCAAAGCATGCAGTTGTGGCATTAAAAAGTTTTCAATCATATCACGAGTTTAGTTTATTTCAGTTCATTTATAGGTTTTTTAAACACAATCAAAATTGTTTTTGATAACGAAAAACAGACCCACTACGATAACTCAAAGAAGAAGAAATCATTGAGACCACCTGGCCATGTTCCAATACCGTGAGCTAGGCAAAAATTCATGGAAAAAAATTGATATTGTATATTTGGTATAACCGTCTTCTTGTCTATTATTATGTGTTACTCCAATAAAGCGAAACTATCACTTAGGATTTCTATCGCATATTCCCTACTACATAAAATGCGAAACAAATTTTACATTGCATGGTAATGTTCGACGCTGTGTTGTGGGGTAAGTTTTCCCCCAATTAGAAAGTCTTATCGTAGCCGTTACAAATATATCAACCAGATATTGTCCTTTCTGATTAATACTTGCTTCGAACAGCGCTTCATGTCATAGGGAGAAATTGAGTCGGATTCTATATTCTTTATTCGCGTGCTGTTAGAAAAATGGGGAAAGTATTGGATAGCAAGGGACAATGAGTCTAAAAATAGAATGTGTGTGAGAAGCTCTCCCATGTCTCACTTATGGGGTGCAAGAGAATTTAGACAAGGGACAATATTTTAACTAACACATAATGAATCGTTTATCAAACTTAATGTTAAATACTTGACAGAAGACGGAGAATCCTTACTTATACTCCTTATGCTCGTATATATATCATCGGAAACCAAGCACCATTTTAAAGAAAACCACAACGGGCAATAAACTTTCTATTATTTTTCACTACTCATATTCCACATTTCTTACAGTAGAATGCGTTGCCTTGAAATAAGTATTTAAATCTAAGGAATATATTATAATATATTTGACCAAGAAATTACTTAATTTATATCTAACTAATTAAGCTGTTGCCTCAATCAATAATTTATGAATATGATGTACTGCAATAAACGAGTTCCCACTGTTCTATGACTCTTAATACATACAAAAAGAAAAGTTAAATATGTCTACCTATATATAGGTATATAAAAATATATGGGCACATTTTCCTCTCACATCCTTAGGTGATTGCTCTTGCCACAATTCCATAGAACTCATATAATGCCAAACAAAACTCATAAAAAACGCAATAAATTTTACTGCTAATCACGTTAAACACAAATCCATCGCTATACCGTTTGGCCTGTTGCCTTCTTCCTCCTTAAAATTAAACAAAAAAAAAGGAAAAAAAGAAAAAAAAACGACGAAAAACACACATAGACAAAAAATATATAGTTCAAATAAATATTTTACCAAGTTAAATAATGATAATGACTCTGTTGATAGTTAACCACGCCAATTGCACATCATAACTATAATCTTGGCCAAGTGGAGACCAGCACCACCAGCCAAATGACGAGCAGAAGTCGCAAACGCTCATTCAAACATCCTGTAAAGTTGGTGCTTTTGTTCACAAGCAATAGCATAATGTTCTCGTAGGCTCATGCCAGTACTAGAACGCTAGCACTGGGCTACAACGAAGCTAACTACATAGAGTTAATAAAATGAATCCAAGGAGCATTTAAGCAGACAACCGTTCTCTTCTCGTCGTCTTTAAAGTGCCTTAGAGTTTTTGTTTTTTTTTTTTTCTTGTTTCGTCCGTTCGTTCTTTCTTGCTTTCATCGGTTTCGGTTGTAATGATAAATGTTTATGTTGATAGAAAATGTTTACCACCACCAACGAATCGTTAGATAAAGGTTAGCAAAGTTCACCTGAAATTTCATTCATTTCTTGCATCCGTCCGTCCGGCAGTCCATCTGTCCGGCCATTGGTGTAAGTAGCATTCTGCAAGCTATGGTGGAAGTATTTTGTCTAGTTTCAATATATCTTTTTTTCTCTTTCTATTGCTTCAAAGGTATTTTTCTGAATATTTTTGCGGCTGCTGCTGCTGATGGTGATGGTGGCGTTGGTCTCTAGACTGTCTCAGATTCCAATAAATTTGTTCAAATGTATGAAGCTGTGGAAATGCGCTCACTATTAAACCATTTTAACGGTCAATGTTTGCTTTAACTAGAGAGTTAACATCAAGCAGATGGAAGAGGGATAGGAGTAGGAGAATGGTTTTGTCCTAGCCTTGTACATTATAAGTAAACCCAATCAAACAAAGTACAACAGCAGCAGCATCAACCGTATTGAACGTGTATTCTCAGCTACGTTTCCTTTTGTGATGATTGTGGTGGTTTAGAAATGAACTGATTTTCAAATATTTATTAGGTGCTTAACTTATATAAAAAGCGTACAGATAACGACATTTTTTTTTGTTTTATTTGGCTTTTTTGGCAGTATAAAAGATTAAGATTTTTCTCTGAAATGAAAACATGAATTAAGATAACTGATGTTGAAATATTCGTTACCTCATAATATCAGCCAATGTAAAGCAACAATGTAAAAGGAAGGAGTTTCATCAAGATGATAATAATTTTTCTACACCATCGTAAAATCAGCAAATAACTTTTGCCATGATAAAACATATATCTTAGAGAATATTTTACAAGAAAATATTATACAGGGTGTCCGTCGGGAAGGTATACTACTTTGTTTGTTTATAATTTTTCAATTAAATGAAAGAGCATGGATCTTATATTGACAAATGTTTTATTTAATGTTGGCAATTATGTATAGAACACAATATCAGATAAATGTCCGCCTCTGTCAGCCTCACAAATGCGAGCCCTTTTGAGCTCATTTTTTATTACATTCTCACACATTTCACGCGGTATTTTATTAATTTCATTACGAATATTTCGTTTGAGTTGCTCAAGCGTTTCTGGTTTGTTTGCATAAACCTTGCTTTTCAGATATCCCCACAAAAAGAAGTCCGGAGCAATCAAATTAGGCGACCGTGGAAGCCAATCAACATCACCATTTCTTGAAATAACTTTTTATGGGAAGAGGTCTCACAGTAATTCCATTGTAATGCTGGCTGTATGCGATGTGGCACCGTCTTGTTAATACCACATGTTAATCAAGCCCAAAGCATGCAGTTATGGCATTAAAAAGTTTTCAATTACATCACGATATCGCTCTCCATTGACAGTTGCCATTACGCCGTTTTCAGTTTCATAGAAGTACTCGTAAGGTCCAATGATTCCTTCTGATCAAATTGCGCACCAGACTGTCACTTTTAATGGATGCAAAGGTGACTAATGAATAATTTGAGCTGTTTCCATTGTCCAAAACCCACTATTATGTTTATTAACATATCCATTCAAATGAATGATCATTATGATTTTTTCATGAAAATCGGGGTTGTCATGAGCGAGCTGTAACATCCTGTTGGCATGTGTACGGCGGCGTAAATGGTCTTGTGGAAGAAGCTCTAGTGTCAACTGAATATTAAATGGAAACAAATGCAAATCCTTGTGCAAAATTGTGGCCAAAGTTGTTCTATGAAGACCAAGCTCTTGAGCACGTCGTTAAATTGAGGTTGATAGATTGTTTTGAACACTTTCTTGAGCAGCAGTAATGTTTTCAGCCGATCTTCCAGTACGTTGTGGTCCATGCTTGGCCCTATCAGCTACAGACCATCTTTCTTCGAAATCATTCACTACACGATAAATAGTGTGTCTTGTTGGCACGTTGTTTGTCCCAAAAATTTCACGTAACTTTCTAATTGTCACAATAATCGATGATTGACTTTGATAAAATCTTTTCACGATTAAAACACGTTGGTTTAACGAATATTTTTCCATAATAAATTTGCCACGTCTCTACTTCACGACTGGCAAATATGAACTGTCAAGACTAATGTCTACCAAACTGGTGGCAAAACAAAGCAGTATACCTTCTCGACAAACACCCTGTACACATGTATATGCAACACATCAGAAAAGTACAGTACAATTACACTAGACAAATAAAATAAAGCTATTACTTTGCATTTTGAGGTCTTCGATAGCTTTTGGCTAATACGTAGAGTTTTTCTCTTCCCCTGTTTCCCAGAACTCAGAAACTTAGAATCCCAGAATTCAGATATTGAATATTTATATACGAATATTGAAACCCAATTGAAATTACAATCACATCAAAGTCTTTATAGTTGTGATCACAAAATCGTACAAATACTCCGGCTTAAAAAAATGAGTATTAGAACAAAGCTACCAGATCCCAGATTCCAAATCTCTAACTTCCATTTCCAGAAATTTAGAATCCCAGGATTCTATGAATTTCCGCTAAGTAAGAACTTTACTTACCAGTCCGTGTTTTAATTAGAAACTAGAGGAACCACTTTAGTAAACTTACAACGAACAAAAAACTTAATCAAACAAAGTAATTCTGTTATTTATTTTTATAAAAGAAGGCTATAAATTTCTGAAAGCATATTTAAATTAAGCTATAGTTTATAGATTCCGTAATATTTACTTTTATTCCCAATTCCTATTCTTCAAGACTTTATTTGTGCTGAATATGAAGTCCTCAAATGATCAATCCCAGTATCTTCATTATAAACTAACCACTTGTTTCAGCAATAAATTCTAAAACAGTTGAGATCTCTTCAAATTATGCTTTGCATTTATATATACGGATTTTGAATATTTTAAGAGATATGTCTTTCTGTTATATATAGTTGCGATAAACTCATCTTTAACAACATCAGTTAACTATAACTGTACACTTGGCATGTTTGATCTTCTGTGAAGAGCAACCTGAATCGTCCATCTAATCTACTGCTCCAAGACATCTGTACAAAAGCCAAAGGACTTAAGACACAAACTTCAAATAAAAATGACATTTTAAGAGACATGTCTTTGTTTTGTGTACAATAACAATAAATCTAACTCTAGTAAAAGTAATTAAGTGAGATTTATAAAAAATTCCCGTTTAAATGTGGCAGTTACTTCCTGTTCTACTTACTATTTCTCTTTTTTTTTTTGCTATTCGCCTAAATGAAAAATCCAAACCCATAAGTATTCACCTTCATTTTTCTGATAAATATTATTTTTCTTAAGTTTTAAACTTTAAATTGAAAAAAGATACATATATATGTATATATACATATATATACATATATATATGTATATATATACATATATATATATGTATATTCATACGCATATAGACTTATATACAAGTATAGTTTGTATAAATTTACACGATTGTACATGTGAATTATTCTGGTTTATGCACATGACAGCAAGATGCATTCGTTTTTTCTGTCAGTCAGCAACACTTAACGAAGTTTAAGGTCAACCAGTTAACTGCACTTGTTTTGAAAAGTTTAGGTTATTGGCTTCTGTTGTAATCTGAGTTCGTAAGCGACTTGAATGAACCGGCTTTGTACATTTCAATAATTTAAATGGTTTAATCTTTTTTATGTTTTTGTTTTTTTTTTTTTTTTGCATTTTTTAATTTTAACTGAAATTATTAAAATGAGCAAACAGAGATTACAAAGCTGAACTGATATCAAGAAAATTGAAATGCCATCGCAATTCGCTTTCATGCCATTCATATTCTTGCGTACCTTAATTTAACTTTTTCCGTTTGTCCGTAAACAGATCGTTCGTGGTTTTGCCTCCAAGTTTCTCGAACACGTCTGGTGTGTAAAGTGTAACAGTACACATGCCTCAGTCTATCATTAGACGTCAAAACTATGCAGTATATTTGAATTAGAGAAAGAAAAACCTTAATCAACTTGGAGAAAAACTGAGAAAAGTGAAAATTATGTAGAATGTTATGTGTTCCAATTGCAAAATTCTAGCTACAATGTGGTATTACCTTTGTATGATCATTAGCCTTTTGCTGTGATTTATTATGATTCTACTAAAGTTCAAAATAAATCGATTATCATTTCAGCACATCATCATTTTATTTATCTTCCTGATATTTTTCTTTATACAACCACTTGATTGATTTTGCACGGCCACATAGAAATAATTCATTAATTCTATCCAGTTGATAGATTTGATTACTCAGAATAGATAACAAAACAAAAAAAGCTTAAGGCGCTGAATTAATGATTACAATAAAGACATCTCTAGGTGAGCGTGAAGAAACTCATACATATGCATGCACTTTGACATAAACGTAAATTTATAGAGCTATCGTTAAAATACTGTAAAGGTATTTAATGTTGCCAACAAATTCTTCTTCAGTCAGCTATTCTTGGAAGAATTAATTACAAATAATGTAGACATTTTGCGTTCTAAACATTAGGCGCATAAAATTAAGAACCTGTCGTGTACACAAACAAATATGATTCAAAGCTGATGATAAACAGTTGCAAGAAATATTAGCAAATATGTAAACTTCATTTATTATATTACGACTTTGTTCTCATTGATCTGCAAACTGTTTTTCGCTTAAATCCAAAAAATATCCAATGTGACAGCAGTGGCGTCATATAATTTTCAACTGATAATAAAGAGTGTCCAAACAAGAACGCAAGATTTAAATGACTGATGCAGCAATTGAATTGTTTCTCTGGCTGCATGACATGTGGCGCCGTCTTGTTGAAACCTCAAGCCCTTCACATTTATTTCTTCAATTCTAAGCACAAAAAACTGGTTATCATTTCACGATACGGAACACCATTGACTGTTTGCGCTTGACATGCCTCATTTTCGTAAAAAAAATGATTCCAATGATTCCTCCAGCCCTAAATCCACACCACACAGTGACACATGGAAGATGCATTGGCTTCTCGTGAATCACTCGAGGATTTTCCTCACCCCAAATGTGACAATTCTGCCTATTGACGAAGCCATCAAGATAAAAATGGGCCTCGTCACTGAAGATGATTTTATCGGCAAAATCAGCATTTTCATGTTGTCTCTCCAATAACCAATTAACGAACTCCCTTCGCTGTCCTTGGTTAGCTGGCTTCAGTTCCTGAGTCAGTTGAACTTTGTATGCATGAAGATGCAAATCTTTCTTCAAAATTCCCTGCATAGTGAATTTGGAGACACCAATTTGCTGAGCTCGGTGTCGAATTGAGGTGGATCAAGTTTGAGCGACATCATCACGTACAGCTGCGACATCTTCGGTCGATCGACCTGGTCAAAGGCGCGTTGTTGTCTTTACATCACTAACAGACCCAATTTTGGGCAAATTTATCCATTAATCTCTTCACAATTGACTCTCTTGGAGCATTATTGTGAGCCCAAATTGATCGCAATTTTGAACTGTAGCCGCAAAACTTTCACCATTTTGGTAAAACAATTTCGCAATGAGAATGCGTTGTTCATTCGTGTAGCGCTCCACTTTTACTAACCTTGCACCTTCTACTAGCAAACAATAACAATTGTATAAATGTCAAACTATGACACTTCGAATGACGTCAAATTTAAATTTTGCGTTCTTGTTGGGACACCCAGAAACATGCTCCCTTTATTATTATGATGTAGTTTTAGTCAAAACTTACTGATGATAACTTGAGTGGGTAGGCGGGTGTTTCCTACGATGCTTTATACCGCTTACCCCTAAAACGCAAGCCTCTCTACCCGATCCCGGTTTTAAGCAGGCAAAGGATGATGCTTGCGTACAAAAACAAAGTAGTGTGGCCTTGTGCCAGGCGCCCTAGGAACAGGTGGATTATGTCTTGGGATTCACCTATAATATGACATCAAACTGATCTTGGAACTCGTTTTTCGAAAACCAAGTAAAGGGGAGAGTCATAGTTAAACAAGACACAGCCTGGCAACATGTGCGGTTATAGAGAAGCCGTCGGGAGATATCAGAAGATTTATCTTTTCCGTTTTTAATAGTTGTACGGCCAGAGAGATCTGGTTCATAGACTATGATTGGAGCATGGCGTGTTTTGCTGTGTTGATATTCTCTCCTCGGACATTGAAAATCTATGCCGTAGATAATGGATTACCATTTCCACGCGAGGTATGATAAAGCAAAACTGGAGCAGCTTGTCTGCGAAACCCAGACCAGAGGGTTCTTCTCTTCTGGTAGCACGCGTGACCAGGAACCCAAGGAACATTAATCCTTGCAGGTCAGTGGTGTTGGACCCCTTGTGGGAGCATCGTGCTGGCTGTGGTTGCCCGAACAAGTGTTTTCAGTGCTTTTGCGTTGCTTCAGTTTGCGTTGCTGAAGGAAGGCAGAAGCTTGGAAAACACTGTTCACGTCTATCCGAGGTCTTCCTAGATTACCTCAACTCCTAACCTGGAGGTAGAGCTCACTTCATACCAAGTGACTACAAGGGTACTTTGGCCGAGAGAGGGAGCGGGCCCTGAGGAAGTTTTTCCAAGGGACTTATTTCTAATCTCTGGTAGTCTTACTAATCCTTTCGGGATTAGTTTGGGTACCCCAAAGGGGCGCTTGCTGTCGCAAGAGGAAAGGAAGAACATATAACCAAGAAAAAAATAATGGAAAACAGCAACTGTGTGATGGCACGCCATGGGTAAGGCCTTCAAGGCGAGACTTATGTAAAACCTACACATTTGATTTGGTTTGATGATAACTTGAAACGTTTCAAAATCTGCCGGAAGATTTTAGCATGTTAGTTAGTTGTAGTTAAGAGCTAATTAATGAAGCTATGTTTTTCGTAATTTAATATTATTACCATATGGTAGTTAAATGTCAAAGGTAATAAAAACCGCATACTCAATACTTATCTCCAACAACTCTTTTGTTTCTCAAGAAGGGATCTAAAAATTAAATAAAAGCTAATGATCTGACTAAAATGAAAATATAGGCAATAAGTAAATCAAAAGCAGTAACTCTAAACTTTATCACCCTGATACTCAGTGCTTCTTTTTTTGATTCCTTCTCTACATTCTAAACCACTTTATTATATTCCCGATTTCTTTCGATTTTGTACAAAGAAAGCCGGTTTCTCATTCAATGTCATCTAAAGTTATTCTTATTTTATTTTCACTAAATGTCAAAATCACTTTGTAATGACATTAACTGTATGAGGATGCAAACTGTATGCATGTGCATTCTGTTAACATGTCATAAATTGGCATAAATGTAATTTACATTTGTAATTATTCCGCCACACTAGTAATTATGTACATGTAAATGTTAGTTGATCTTGATGCGTGCTAATCGAATTGAAATCGACAGTATACGTTAGCTTCCTAATGCATACAACGAGTTTAACATTAACGTTTAATGTTTTGACATTTAATTTAAAAACATTTTAATGAGATGATGATTACTATTATTATCCGCAATTGTTGAGCAGTTAATTTCATAGGCTAATAAAATTGAATGTTAATTAACATGTGTTGATTGTTATAAACAATTGTAATGGATTCCTTGATACTGTCGGAATAAGTCATGATCGATAAAAGCTATCTTAAATAGGATAAGCGAAAATTGCAAACCACAAGCGAGCGAATCTGATGCGATTGCCTACATGGCGACGAATTTATTACCAAGCAATTAATGCCCAAAAGTGTCAGCAGTAAATATTGACGTGATTAAAGGTCGTTATTGTCTTTATAACTACACATATTAACCACGAATTACTCACTTTCATATTGCAGGAATACTACACGAACTCTGCCATGAGTTCGTGTCTTAAGTCTTTTGTCTTATTTCACAAAATCTCCAATGTGACGGAGGCGAAACATTTCAAAAGGCTTTATTTAAATTAATTCTAATTCCATTACTCGAAATATTCAATACATTTAGACCATTAACAATCGTTGCAGTAATTATACTAAATAACCGCAAATATATACCTTTTTTCCAGAGGAAAATTTCAATAAAATTTCAAAACAAAAATTAAATTTTTTTTTTACCATGCAGATTTCCCACAAGATAACATTAATTACCAAAAGCACTTAATGTATATGGCAAACAAACGCTCATATTTAGCCTTTCTTAAGCCTTAAACATGTTCGCTTTTCAGCAAGCCCATGTTTTTTGGGACAAGCTTAACAGTAGCCCGATATGCATTCCGTTTTCAAACTGGGTGTTGGCAACATTTTGTAATTGCTTTATAATAGTGAATAATTTCTTTTGTAATCACGAGCCAAAACATGATATACTACCGGTGTCTATGTGTATGCTATGCAAAATACCTATACATGTACTACATACATACATACATACATATACATTCCTACACCCGTATAGGATGTTGTAATATTTATACACATTTTTTGATGTACATCCAAAGAAATGTGCATATAGTTTTGCATGTTCGAAAAAATTATTACAAAATTCGAGTATGCCAACAAAATGATAAAGAAAAATTGCATTTTAAATGCTCAGCTTTTAAGTTAATGCTTAATAATATGAGAAAAACTTTAAAAGTTATGTATTTATATTAAGGTATATTCGATAGCTTCGTAATCATATTTTTAATTAATAAAATGAGGTACTTTATAACATTAAAAATAAATGTAAATTTCATTCTAACATATAGGATTCTTTCAATATAAATTGAAACAGTTTCTAAGTCTGGTTTTGCTTTAAACAACTCATTTTAAGCTAATGCTTAATATAATATGAAACACTTTAAGAGTTATGTATTTATATTAAGGTATATTCGATAGCTTCGTAATCATAGTTTTTATTAATAAAATCAGAAGCTTTATAACATTAAAAATAAATGCAAATTATATTCTAACACATAGGATTCTTTCAATATAAATTGAAACAGTTTTTAAGTCTGTTTTTGCCTTAAACAGCTGCATTTAAGTTTATGCTTAATAATATGAGAAACACTTTAAAAGCTATGCATTTATATGAAGGTATATTCGATAGCTTCGCAATCATAGTTTTTATTAATAAAATCAGGAACTTTATAGCATTAAAAATAAATGCGAATTTCATTCTAACATATAGGATTCTTTCAATATAAATTGAAACAGTTTTTAAGTCTATTTTTGCCTTAAATAGCTGCATTTAAGCTAATGCTTAATAATATGAGAAAAAAATATGTATTTATATTATGTATTTATATTATGTATTTATATTAAAGTATATTCAATAGCTTCGTAATCATATTTTTGATTAATAAAATCAGAAACTTTAGAGCATTAAAAATAAATGCAAATTATATTTTAACACATTGGATTCTTCCAATATAAATTGAAACAGTTTTTAAATCTGTTTTTTTGCCTTTAAACAACTGCCGTTTATTAATGTTTTGTTTTTTTTCTTTTGCTCAAAGTATTCCATTAAATGTAATCTCCTGTATGTGCTATTATGTTCAATGACATCCTGTCTTAATTCGATCAATTTTTTGATCCTAAATTCGAGGAATGGTTAATCTTGCCCAGAAAAATACTGCAACAGCTCGCTTTTTAAATCCTCAGCTGTATTAAAGAGTTTTCTTTTAATAGATTTTACAGACTCCGGAATGAAAACCCGAACGTGCCAGATAAGGATTATAAGCTGGATGCAGCATTGCCTTCCATTCAAGCCAAAAAATATTTTTTACCGAGGCTGCAAGAGTTGTGTGTGAGACCTAGCATTGTTGTGCGGAAAATCACGCATTTGCAATGTAGCAATTTAGATCATTTTCTTTCACTGCTTCATCAATTGCTTACAATAGATGTCAGCATTTATAGCTTGGTTCCGTGGGATCACTTCAATGTAATTAAAATTCAATATAATCAAAACTTCCCTCAAAATCTCACCAAACTGATAACAAAACCTCTTTTGATGCAATTCTACTTTTGATAGAGTTTCAACGCGTACTGATACTGTTCGATACTTTCAGCCAATCCGCAGCAAAAACTCTTTTGAGTTTGATATTGCTAAAACCAGGATCTCTTTCGGTCGGCATCGTTGTAAAGAATGATTTTTTTCTACCCGGTGATAATGCGTTTCAAAAAGGCATCATTTTGTTGTCCGCTTTGTTAAGTGAAATCCCATTAGCCCACGCAGAAACCTAATTTCGAATTTTTGGGCAAGTTCAAGCCGTCTCAAAAGGTTCTCAATGGTACTGTTCGATACTTTCAGAAATTCCGAAGCAAAAACCCTTTTGAGTTTGATATTGCTAAAACCAGGATCTCTTTCGGTCGATATTGTTGTAAAGAATCAATTTTTCCTGACCGGTGACAATGCGTTTCAAAAAGGCATCATTTTGTTGTCCGCTTTGTTAAGTGAAATCTCATTAGCCCACGCAGAAACCAAATTTCGAATTTTTGGGCAAGTTCGAGTCGTCTCAAAAGGTTCTCAATGGTACTGTTCGATACTTTCAGTCAAACCGCAGCAAAAACTCTTTTGAGTTTGATATTGCTAAAACCAGGATCTCTTTCGGTCGATATTGTTGTAAAGAATCAATTTTTTCCTCCCCGGTGACAATGCGTTCCAAAAAGGCATCATTTTGTTGTCCGCTTTGTTAATCCCATTAGCCCACGCAGAAACCAAATTTCGAATTTTTGGCCAAGTGCGAGCTATCTCAAAAGGTTCTCAGTGTACTATTTGATACTTTCAGCTACTCCGCAGCTTCTTGAATAGATGTGCTTGCCCAACTCGATAAAGGCATCGATTTCGTACTCATCAGCCTTAACTGGTCATCTATGAGAGTGACAGATATGACGAAATTGTACCTTTTGAGCTTTCATATTCATAACGCGATTAAAACCTAAACTGACTTATCACATATTAAGGCTTCAAATATTAGCTTTGTAAAGATATACCACAAAATTTAATCAGCTAAGCTAAAACATTTAAAAAATAACGAAAACTGAAATTATTTTCTTGCCAAGCCAATTGATTCGGTCAAAATGGTCGATTTATTATTGCTTGACCCTGTATTTTTATTTAATGTAAAGTTGTAAGACTTTAAACAACTGTAATTGTTTTTTTCCATGGTTTATTTCAATAACTTAGTTCATCAACCATCACAAGGAAAATTTTCTAAATAAAAATACACAAAATATAATAGCTCAAATTGTTCGATCACTATCGTGCACTTAGCAGGATTACGAAGATTATGGACCGATATCCCTAATTGGATACTAATTTTTATGTCGATTAAGATTATATACGAATACATTTTATGAAACCTAAGATGTAAGATGAAGATATTTTCAGTTGTTACAAACAGGTATTACAAACTTAAAATGGCTTTTTGCCATGTCAATTTGTGCTGTATTCACTTATCAAGAGTCGTTGAACCTTATTTTTATTTTTGACATATATCTATATATATGTATATATTCGACTTAATTTCGAAAATAAAGTTCGAATTTTCCTCCTTGTGTCATTTGGAATTAGTTCTTTTGGGCTCTTTCTAAGTAGTCCATTTGGAGTTCTATTAATATTTTGTTATAAATATCTCATTTTTGTGCTGACCGATCGTGGTGCGGTGGTTAGTACACGCGACTATCGTTTGCATGATCGTGGGTTCAATCCTGTATACAGAGACCTATCATGATTTTAGCAGCAGCCACCTTTGCATGTCTGACGAACACTTCGATTAATCGGTTTGTTTGTTAAATGCTTCTCAAACTGTCACGTTCGGAATAGTCGTTAAACTGTGATGCCGTTGGATGACTCAAAAATAGAATGCATGTAAGCTCACTGAATTTTAGAAGCTTTCTCATACCTCATTCATGAGATGCAGGGGAATTTGTTTTATTAGCTAATTTTGGCGATCGTTCCACAAAATTTGACATATACTTAAACCTATATGTTAGTGGCCTATTTATATCCTTTTTTCACTTTTTCAATTAAGTTGGATGTTTTGACGAAAACCCTTACTGTTGTAAATTAAAAAAATAACGTGATGTCACTGCACCTAACACTTCTATTATCTCTATATAAACATTGATTTGTTGATCATTTATTTATGCAAATAAATTAATTTACGAATCTGCCACGTACTAACAATAAAGTTCACAGAAAATTCCCTTCATCTTTGTGTTCGCTAACACATTAACACCTTTTAACGTTAGTAAATCAGGCGTTTTGACACCTTTTAAACACATCACCCGATATTTTGCAAACAACATGTGATTTGTCAATAATGAGATTTATTTATCTGTTCTAA